>VNJV01020276.1:0-22654 GCA_008042635.1 Drosophila nikananu | reverse complement strand
AAGCCGCCAAAGAAAACTTTGTCTCCTGCGGAAATGGGTGTGCACAGCCAGTGAGTGTGTTTGTGTGTGGCAATAAAGCGCAAGGATTGTTGCCTCCTGCCTGCCGGCGTTGTATTTAAAAGTTCCTTGGCATGTTTATCAGCATGTGCATGTGTAAAAGGATTTTTCGCAAATGAGCTGCCAAATTGGCGTAACTTGCAACGTTGCTACGTGGAAGAAGGTGACAGCCTCATGCCCGCAGAAAAATTATGCACAAAACACGGCGAACAGCGAATGAAAAGTTTTGAGGAAAATCCGCATGCTTAATTAGTTTCTTTTCAGTGCCGCAGGAATTGTCAAATAAATGAAACCGAGGTGGGAAATCGTCATGAGCTCATATTTTTTTGTCAAGTAATTATTATTATTGAAGAGGAGCAAGGAGCTGTTTTCTGTTCTTAAAATTATATATACATAGTTAAAGGAAACTAAACTAAAAAATATATCTCTTTTGTAAATTAAGTTTTTTTGATTAGATAAACGATGTACATGGAGTGTAAACTAAACTAAAATATTTTAAAGTTAATTTTCGGATAATTTTTCAATAAACAGGTTAAGCTTTCATTGTTTTAATAAAACCTCTGCCGCACTATTAATGCTCTTCTAAATAAAAACTTATTAATACCCCAATAAAATAAAATATTTAATTGAGGACATTATATCAGTTTAAACCCCAAGTTTTTAAGCTTCTTAATTCCAAACCCCTGACCGCTACCAGAAAGTGTCCTGAGCCTTGAAAAAACCAGCTGCTGGCGACAAGTCAAGAGCTTAATGGTTTGCTTTTGACAAACAAATGCTCACTAACAACAACGGGGAAAGGCTATGTTGCTGGGTCTTAAGAAGGGGATGCTGGAGAAGGATTCAGCAGGAGATGGAGGACTTCCAGGCACATCCCTGACCATAGCAGACAGATCCACTGACAGCCACAGCCGCAGCCCGTTTGAGTGACTGACTGTGCCTTCGACTGGCACAGAGGCCATCAGTGCGCCCGAATCCCTATGGTCTGGTCTCTCGACCACCCCATCCTTGTGGTTGTGTTGCTTCTCCATCGGCCCCGCTACTCCCCCCTGAGGTCATTAATGCAGCTGAAGGCTCGTGAGCCCGCCTTTAAGTGCTTTGCATTTCTGCTTTGCACTGGTGGCCGCATGGACCCCTTCTTCTCTGGACATTTTCCGCACTGATGGAAATTCCCTGGATCTCACTCCCTTCGGATTCGATGGCGGCACAAGCAAAAAAATAACAAACGAGCACAACATGAGCTGAAAATAAGATTTTTGAGTCATTTCGTTTTGTTGCGTTTATGTGAGTGGGTCCTGCGGGTGCGTGAGTGTGTGAGTGCGAGTGCCAGGCAGTTGTCCTAGTCTTGGTGACATCGTCTGGCTGACTCTGCGCCTCACTGGCTGATGTATTCATGAAATCGTGTGATTAATGGCTCGCACAACATTTGCACACACTGCTCCTGCTGCTGCTGCTGCTGTTGATCCTTCTTCTCGTGCTGCTGCTCCTTCTGCATCCTTGTGCTCATCCTCGACAGGCGGCGTATCTGTCTGCGTGCAGATAAACATGCCCGACCAGCTCCCCTTTCCCCAAAGACACTGGGGGAAATGAAATTTAAAGATTTGTGTCGGGAAATTTCTGATTTTTTAATTACTTTCTTGTATTTAATTTAATTAATAATTTAATTACTGCCTTTTTGCAGATGTTTTCCATTTCCTTGATAGAAATTTGTAATATTTTTCAATGTTTTCTCAGTCTTAACCATGTTTTTCCTGAGTGCACCCACTGCCAATCTCCGCCAGCAACTGCTGCGCATGCAAAACCAGCGGAGGATGTGTGGACCGGGTAGAGGAGTCGGAAAGGACAGCGGCGACTGCGACTACGACGACGACGACATTGGTCACAAAAATTTTCCGGCTCTGCGCGTTTGTCTGCCATTTTATCAGAGCCTGCCGAGCCGCATGAGGCGTTGAAATTAACAAACATCCTGTGGCCCCCACGTAGTCGCCTCTCTTCTCCCCAGCTCACATCCTGGCCGAAAACAAAAATGCGTCGTAATTAAACCGAATTTAATTGCTTTGGCCCCCCCTCCACAAAAAAGGACCTCTTTCCAAACGCCCTGTGCCCTTATAACTATGCTATAATCTTTGACACTTTTATTGCGGCTCTAAAAGTTATTAACTTGATTTAATAAGCGCCTTGGACACAGCATCAGCAACAACACCACAAAGAGTCCTAAGGAATTTGAATGTTTAGCATTTTACAGTTTTATCTGGGGGAGAAAAGTTTGCCAAATGAATTTGATCTGAGCCTTGGCATTCCGAACGTGGCTTTAATTAACTCATTTTTCATTGGCACTGCCAGCGGGGTGCCAGGACGACGGGGATGGAATCCGTAAGCCGTGTGGGCGAGGGTTAGGTAATCTTATCTGCTAGGTGGGCGGCTGTGGAAGAGCCAGAACTCAGCCAGACCGGAGAGACTTCTGGCCCGCGGGCGCTGAGGCTGAGGCCATCGCTCATCCGGGGGCCCAAGCCTTTGTCTCCCTGCTGATAAGCCCAAGGAATTCCCCATTCTTTTTAGCCCTCAGCCTCCCCTTTCTTTCTGTGGTCTTATCAGCGTGAACAAATTTGAATTGGGTATTTGAATTTGGAATTTCCATGCCGAATTATGCGAGGCAGCGTAGCTTAGCTTTGGACTTTAATTTACATTGATTAGCAGGGGGAGAGAAGGCAGTTATTGTGACTCTTTTCATTACTAAATAAACATAAACAAGGCTGGGAAAAATAGCCTTAGCAGTTGTTCTTCTTCTGCTGTCTTTTGAATAATTTCTGTCGATTTCTGTGGATATTTGTATACCCAAAACCATTGTTTAGGTGCCTTTCTTCATAGTTAATCTTCATGAAACTTGAAAGAACTCCTTAAACACTTTTTTTTCTACATTTCTACCAAACCACCTTATCCCTCACCGAAGTGAGCATTATTTAAGGTAAATCTGCCACAAAACGTGCTTTGACAGTTCGAGACAATGGCTTTGTCATCGCTGAAACAAAAAAACACAACCAACAAGACTGCTGCCACAAGTTGTTTAATTTTTAATCAAGCTCAAGTTTTTGCATGACTGCCATTTAGGTGGGTTAAAGGTAAATGCAATTCCTGGCCTGGACCCTCCTAAGAAAGGCCAAAGAAAAGCCAGACACAGATGCAGACACTTTTTATGGGCTATAGAAGAACCTCAAAATTGCAGATTTAATTTTATTTTATTGCACTTCTCTCTCTCTGGCCAAGAAAATTGTTTCTTTATGCTGCAGAGAGCTTCATTGTCCTGGCGACTGATGGCATGGAAGAGATTGCCAAAGGAATTTAATCAAGGAAATATTTCTGGGGACACTTAAAAAACTCAATTCAAGTCTGGGGGAAACTAAAGAAGTTTCCATTCCCTCAATAGATGGATTTTATTTGGCTTTCTGCATCGAATGTTGGCTCATTAATAAACATAAGCAACAAATTGCTCGACAAAATCAAAAAACCAAAACCATTTGCCACTCACTGAGCAGTGAGAGCGCTGAGGATTGAAAAAATGCCACAAAACGAGTATAATATTTGTAATCAAACGCAGTCGGAGTCATAATAATCAAGTCGTAAAAAACAAATCCATTTTCGCGCTTGAATAAACAGCCAAAAGTGAGACTCTCCGCAGAAGACGAGGACCTTAGCCAGACGACACTGGGTCGTAAGATGAGCAGTAAAAACAATAATAGTAATGGCGGAACATTTTTACACCTCTTCCACGGCAGCCACAAAGGGGATCCCGGGATCTGGGATAACATTTTGTTGGCCAACAGTCTGGCCATAAAAAAACAGTAGAAAGAAAGCTGGAGGTAAGGTACAGACTATGGAATACCCAGTTCTGTGTTTAGAGAAGACATTGCAAAGGAGATTAGGAAATAAGGTTTAAATTAACATAAAGAGAATATAAATACAACATTTTTTTTTTAATATTTCTAATAAACCAAGCTTAAATTATTACATTAAAACTAAAAAGACTTTATCCCCTTTTACTTCTAGATATTAATGACTCTTATATACCCCTTTTTACTCTACGGTTGAAAAATCTCAGTCACAAATAGCTCAATGGTTTTGGTTTTGTCCAAAATTTTTACGACACCACCAAGGATGACAACCTGTAAATTTTGCGCTTTATTTAACAGACCAAATGACAAATCTGTGCATCGAGACTGAGGGCCATTTAACGATCGTAAAATCACCCATCAAACGCTGTAAATTATAATGTAATAGAAAAATAATAAGCGGAATTGAGATGCATCGACGATGTTATCACCGTAAATCCGAGAGAAGTCGTAAAACGTGGAGCGCAGGAAGGTCCTGGCGTTAGTTTTCACACCCAAACAGGGGAAAGGAGCGGAAAAGCGGATGCAAAGCTCTGGGCATCATTACACTTGAGTGTTTTACAACTTCCGTTGAGTTGAGTTCTCCAGGGCCATAAAGCGTAATCTTCATGTTTTTATTAGGACGGTCTGCTGGTTGGCCGGGCGGGTTGGTACTTAGGTTGGTTGTCAATGGCATTGAGGACATCAAATTGACAGCTCCTTGGAGTCGTAAAACTCAGCCACTGTCTGGTCTGCCGGTTCGGTACATATGTTGGGGGTAATGATTGTCACCGGCTAAACAATTAAATCGAGGTTAGGAATGGCGCATAAAAAGCGCATAAAAAGGACATAAACCCAGAACCCAGACCCCGAGCCCGAGCACAATATAAACAATGATAATGATGATGATGACGATGTCATCAACGCATCGTAAACATTTTAAGCTACAGTTTATTTTCATTTGGAAGGACGAAACCGAAAACATGACCCCTACGATGCGATCTGTGGCCTCGTAAAACTCTGCTGATAAGACACTCGCCGCTGGCAATGATAATAAAATTATAAGTCAGCCCCCGCCCCTCACACATATGTGTGCCGGGATCTTGGGTTTTCTCTAGGGGAATCCCCTTCATTCCGCTCTGTCTTCTCTCTCTCTCTGTCTCTTTATCTCTTTCGCTCTCTAAAGTGCGCTAATCAGCATTTAAAATTAACTAAATGCCCGCCTCTTAAGCCAAACTTGATGGGTTTGGCCCTTGGCCCTGCCTTCTAGTCGTCTCCTTTGGGGCTGTAAAACCAGGTTATATAACACGCTACTTTATAGTCAAGATGTTGGTCCGTTAAGTGAACGGGAGATGCGTTTTTCATGTAGCTGCAAATGGCCGGGACCGGGTTCGGGGTTCGGGAGAGGTTTCTGGAGCCGTGGCATGTGCTAACGGATGACGGGGGTCATAACACTTGAGTGTGTGGCAAGTGACATTTGATTGCTCCAGTTCTAGTTCAGAGTTCCAGCCTGAGTTAGTTAACTTGTGTGGCTGGGAAAGTGCTAAGCTGCTGGCTTTTAATGTCTCTTAATTGACAGATACAGTTTGGACTTGTATAATTCCGTTTTGAAATCAATGAGAAGAATTTTAGTTAATGGGTTTTCTTGATGTGTTTTCTGGGATTTATGTTAGGAAGCTGAGTGTATTTGAGTTGGAGGTTTGAGCTATTATTTATTATTTAAATATCTGGTAACCTACTTATGGAATCTATTTTTCTTAAGGAATAAACCACAAAAAACCACAAATTCATGACTTATTTTGTTTTGGTATTTGTTTTGATATCAAATAAATTTATTCTGTCAAAGCTTACGAAAGTAAGGACATATCTTAGGAACCAATTAAATATAATAATTATATTATAATTTATAATTTATATTATGTTATATTAATAATTTACATATTATAATTATCCATAAAAACCGTTTACCTTATACATAAATCAGTAGCTTAAAGATGTATTTATTTTATAAAGAAGTAAACTCTTTATAAATTATTTTTTAGGTTTCTTAACCACTTCTTAATAATGATGCTGTTTCTTTTAAGAATATAGATTGCTAGACCGCTTTAACAATTTAGATTTTAAGTACCAAATTTAAGAAATTAATATTTATTTTTTAAGGTAAATGATGTGCCTTCCTTAGTTTCTTAGGTAACTATTTGTATAATGTAAATTTAACATATTAACTTCTAACTTAATTACCAACTTAACTTTTATTTATTTATTTATTTATTTTTCCTCTTAAACCTATTCAACTTTAATTTGTTACTATTTTCCCTATTAAGTTGCATGATCTGCTCTCACCATTTACCTTATTCTGGTTACGCTTTAAGTCCCATTATCATATGGCACCCTCAGGTTTTAATTGATGCCCAAGTTGGAGAGTGCGTGCCTTGCACACACACACACTCATCTACAGAGGACACCCCACAAAAGGGACGCTTACTTCCGCCATTTTCTATGATGAATTGCTACTTTGACTCAACACACACACACACACCCCGGAGCTCTTCGCAGAGAAGATGCGCAGACAGGAGAAAAGTAGAAGCGAGATGAGCTGAGTACATATCCTGGCAAAGCTAGGCAAAAAAAAAAAAACAGGAAAGACAGCGACAGGACCTTGCATAGATACACATTTATCCAGCTGTCAGCGGGACGAAAAAAGGAGTGCAGCAGCTCCGCCGCTGGGTTTTCCCTATTTTCCCCCCTACCATTCAACCCACGACTTTCCCATGGACAGGTGAGACCGAAACACTCGCCGAAAGGGACACGGAAAGTGCACTTTCCGGGACTCCGGGACTATGGGACACAGGACACCCACACACATCGGGGTGCTTTTGCGCTTATTTATGTCTGGCAATCATAAAGCGCCGAAAAGAGAGCGATATAGGGGGAGAGAGAGAAAGAGTGAGCAGGCGACTGCAGGTTATGGCCTTCTATAACTCAGAACTCTGAGCTCGCAGGACTCGCAGGACTCTTGCCGCCTCTTTCTGGCCCATGTCCGAGTACACTTTCGTTGGCTGCTGCTACCGCTCCGGCTGCTCCTGCTGCTGATGTATTCCATACAAATTGCAGGTTTTAGTATTTTTATTTTCGCCCTCCAAAATGGGGGTGAAATGCCCTTTCGGGTGCTGCCCGCCTGGGTGGGGGGTGGGTGGGTGCTAGGTGGCTGGCCAAGTGGGCGAATGGGCAGGCGCATCATCCATCAATGGCATTTGCGGCAAGGACAGCGGCGAATGCTCTCGGTGAGTGCTCCTGACGTTTTTGTGTCGCAGACACAACAACACTTAAAGGGGAAGGGGGTGCTTCAAGGATCTGGATCTGGATCTGGCTAGCATCCCCCTATTTTTTGTTGTATTTCTTTGCGGCGAAGTCATGCGGCGAAATTTGTAACATTTTCAATGCAAAAAAAAAAGAAATTATAATAAAAGCATAATCGGAAAATGTTTATATAAAGGTTGCGCGTTGGCAGGAACACAGTTTTCTATAAGAGTTGGCTTTAAATTGTTTTCAATACAGGAAATGTGTAAGAAAGAGGTGTAATTTAATGTGGGGAGATTTTAAAGATTTTAACTAACCTACTAAATACAGGGAATTTATACTTTAAATAATAATTATTATTATTTTATTGTAATAACAAATACAGTCTATTTATTACAACTATTAAAGCCAGAGCCACTGAGGCCTGCAGGCTTATATTCTAAATCTTTCGGATTTGTTCACTAAATAGAATGAACTAATTTTCAAAAGGAGAAAATAAAATAATTTATTAAAGAAAGGCGAGAAATTAACCATTCAACTTATCTAAAACGATATTTTATAGGTTAAAATTTCTAAAAATAAGTTTTCGAATAAATATTCTTTTAAATAAATACAAATAAATAAATATGTTTACAAATTTCGAACTCCTCTTTTTTAACAACAACTAATTGCTCTTTCCCAAAAATAGTAACCAATTTCATGTACCAACCCCACAAAATAACCTTTGCCCAATTTCAAAAACATAACTTTCTCCTCGTTTAAGGACTTGTCATTCCCCTTTGCCCTTCTCCCCTTCTATTGCTCCCCTCCCCTTCGGTTGCTTCCCTTCCCCCGTTGCCTATGCTCGCTATTTGTAAAATAATAACATAAAATATGGCTGGCCTTGAACAATTTACTTTTATTTTATTTTTATTGCCCAGGCAGCAGCCCAGCCTCCGTGGCAGCTCTCGGCTTCAACATGTGTCCTTCCTCTCTTCCTGCGAAAGCTAAATGTGTGTGTGTGTGCATTGTTGTTGCGCCTCGCTTTTAGCTTCATTAAATTTATGTTGCAGCACCCGGGCTACCCCCGCAGCCAGCGCTTTACACCGAATATCCTGGAAATATCCTGGGCCTAGTTGCACGTGCCGCGTGGCCGTAAAACAGATCGTAAAAGTTTATTACTTGCGGCTTTTGTTACTGTGTGTTGTGGCTCTCGCTCTCGTTGTGTGTGTGTGTGTGCCTTGTTTGAACCGCCGTCGCTGTCAGCTGTCAAATTGAATTTGTTTATATTGCTAACACACACACAGGGAGAGCTCGCCGCTCCAACAGGTTTCATTTTCACTCCCAGGAAGCCGGAAATCATTGCGTCATGCTGATATTTTGTATTTTAACGCCTAAACCCCCGCCCTCTCCCCCCTCACTTGCTATTGGCCACGCCCCCTTTTTTCCGGCGCTGTCATCCTCAGGCTTTTGTGTTGTTTAGGCGGCGGCCGAAAGTCGATTTCTGTGTTGGTTTAGGTCAGTTTAGTTAGCTGCCTTTGACAGCTCAAAGTCGAGGTCAACTTTTGTATGCCCATCATCAGCTGTCTCGCTGTGTGAGTGTGTGCCACTCTGTCTGTGTCTGTGTGAAGGATATTTATGGGGCCGCCGGTCGAGAGACGCGCGCGGCTTCCCCTCGATGCGACGCGTCCTTGTCAGTTGCCAAAAACATAAAAAATCGATTTTATTATAGCCGTCAGTCTGGGCCGTCGTCTATATAGATTTTCTGTCACTGTGTTTCCCAGATATTGCCTCTGTCTGGGTGTTGTTCTCCTCTGTGTGTGTGTGTGTGGGACGGACTTAAATTTGCTGGCTTAGTTTAGTTTAGTGAAAGGTTTTAAATTTCATGGAGCGTCAATAGTGCGTATACGTAATCAGAGCCAGTAAAGGGGAAATTCTAGGTTTATATTAAAGAAAATTTAATAATATTTAAATAAAGATAGTGATAAGTAATTGAAATAATGATAAAAAGAATACAAATAATAAACTCAGTTGAGTTATTTCCCTAATAAATTATGCAATAATTAAGGTAATACGATAAGTAATTCTAGTTTAAGTCTCAAGTATCAAAGATATGATAAGAAACCTTTGAATTTCATCAGTTTTTCAATGCTTACACCCAACTAAGGTCTTAAGAATAGTATAAAAAATTATACCAAAACAAAAAGCGAAAAAAACATAAACAGATCTAATCAAAAATTCGCCCGCTGAGTACAAGAAAAAGAGAAAAAAAGAGCGAGAAAAGCTTTGCCAAAGCTCTCGAAAACCAAATTAATAGAAAACAATAAAGTTTGGCTAATCAAAAGTTGGAGGAATAATATATGTCAGTCTGCAATATGTTGTCGAGGCAGTGGAACGCAAATAAACAGATCGCCCGGCAGGTCTGCCAGCTCCAAAGGGGACTGGCCACTAAGGTGATTGTTCCACAAAATAAACCATTTGAAGTATAAGTTTTAATGAAAATTAATTTAACAGAGCTCCCCGCTGAACTTGGAGGAGGCCAAACCCTATGCTGATATTCCGGGTCCCAGCAAATTGCAATTAATAAGAGCTTTTCTACCCGGCGGTAAGCTTTCCAGTCTCTGCTCTCTTGAGAGAAACACTTTGGAGAACCGCAGATCTCTTAATATTTTCCCTATTAGGTCGCTATAAAGACCGACCAGTTCATGAAATGTTTCTCGATCTGAACCGGCAATATGGCAGTATCTTTAGGATGCCCAGCATAGCTGGCACCGATCTGGTGCTGACCATGAATCCCCAGGATTATGAGATCGTTTTCCGTAACGAGGGTCAGTATCCGCACAGGAGGAGCTTCGAGGTAATGGATTACTTCAAGAAGGTGCACCGGCGAGAGGTTTTCGATGGCTATGATGGCCTGACTTCGGGGTGAGTTGTATTAATATTTGTTATATTATATTAATGAAATTATTTTAGCAACGGTCCCTCCTGGGGAAAGATGCGTACCGCCGTCAATCCCATTCTTCTCCAGCCCCGCAATGCCAAACTCTATGTGAAAAACTTGCTGCAGGTCAGCGATGAGTTTCTGGAGCGGTAAGTTTAATAACCTCTCATCGTTGAGTATTCCTAAACTCTACATTTTCATACAGCATTCGCTTTATTCGAGATCCCGTGAGCCAGGAAATGCCACATGATTTTGCCATGGACATACGCCATTTGGTGGTGGAATCCATTTGCTCTGTGGCCCTCAACACTCACCTAGGACTCCTCGGTGAAAATCGGGACAGTAAGGAGGTCAAGCAGCTCATTTCAGCTCTTCAAGATGTGGTGGAGCTGGGCTTCCAGCTGGACATGATGCCTGCCTTCTGGAAGTACCTGCCTATGCCGAACTTCAAGAAACTTATGCGTTCTTTGGACTTGATAACGGACTTTTGCATTTTCCACATCGAAGAGGCTCTGAAACGAATCGAAGATGATGCCAAGGCGGGAAAACTCACAGAACTGGGCCTTGAGACCAGTTTGCTGGAGAAGCTGGCACGTTTTGATCGTCAGACAGCAGTGATTATAGCCATGGATTTGCTGTTTGCCGGAGCAGATCCGGTGAGTTAAAATAAATATATTACAAATTAAAATTCACAATAATATTTGTGTAATTTTCAGACCTTGGTATCGCTCAGCGGCACTCTGTTAAGCCTGGCCAAGAATCCCGACAAGCAGGCAAGACTGCTGGAGGAGATCAAGGGCATACTACCCGAAAAGGACTCCCCCTTGACTATGGAGAATATGAATAATCTTCCATACCTGAGAGCCTGCATCAAGGAGGGCATTCGTATGTATCCCATTGGCCCTGGAACCCTACGTCGCATGCCCCACGATGTGGTGCTCAGCGGTTATAGAGTCGTGGCTGGAACGGACGTGGGCATGGCCTCCAATTACCAGATGGCCAACATGGAGGAGTTTGTGCCCAATGTGCGTAAATTCATACCCGAGCGTTGGCTGAGGGATGAGTCCAACTCGAACTCTCACCTGGTGGGCGACACGGCCACACCCTTCATGTACCTGCCCTTTGGCTTTGGGCCCAGAGCCTGTGCTGGCAAGCGGATCGTGGACATGATGATGGAAATAGCCATTGCCCGACTGGTGAGGAACTTCCAGATCGGTTTCGAATATCCCATTGAAGAAGCCTTTAAGGCGAGATTCTTTGTTCAGCCCAATATTCCCTTTAAGTTTAAGTTTGTGGACCGCAGCGATTGATCTCTTGAACTTTTGAGGGTAAATATATACTCAGGAAAGAGAAGAAAACTTGTATAGCCTTTTAATCAATTAAAACTTGAGCTTATTAAAGTATATTACTAAAATAAAACTTATATTTGTGATTACAAAAGCATATTTTAAACTTTAAGCAAAGAATATAGATTCATTATTTGCCATCATGTTGTTTTTTTCAGTAAGTGAATTCCTCTTAACCGTGGGGCTAAAGACATTCGAGTGCTTCTGGTCACATACACATGTCCTGGCTGCTGGAGTGTCCTCTTGAGCTCAGGACAGCCACCAACATCCACTTGAGGGCAACATTTCTTTATGGCTTTCCCCCAAATAACGATGGCATTTTCCGGCATCTGAAGAGGATGCTTGACAGGGAGGACGATACACAACAAATACTTGCAGATGTTTATATGGAGTCTTGAGAAGTTAAGAAAATATTTGAGTTTGAAGATATTTTATATGGGAGCTGTATTAAAAATATATATATATATTATATTTAAAATGTTTTAAGATATAAGTTTACTGAAGTATAACATTTGTTAAAAGACTTTGCAATGGAAAAGGTTATGTTGCCGTCTCAGAAAGGATTAAGAGAATTAAAACTAACCACCTTTTACCTTATTAAATTATGTTTAAAATAGTATATGTAAATATTATTATATTATATTATTATTATTATTAATATTTATGAGAAATCCTCAACATCCGATCTTCAGCGAAAGAAAATATGCCTGAAAGTATGCCATAGTTTTAAACGATCTTGAAAGAATACACGTCAGCGCCATCTATATTTGGTTTTGTTTTAAAAATGGCTTAAAAAAATAAAATCAGTATTTAAAATGAATAAAATTCTTTAAAAAAATACACTTCTTGATTGTTATATATTTTATTGTAAGATATAAATCTACTACTACTTTGAGCTTTAACTGTGGACAGCCCTCACTCAGGGCGGACACTTCCTTTGTCCCTAGCCCATTTTTCCCCAACATTCCTTCGTCCTTCGTTATCGCTTGTAGTTGGACAAACAAATGCGCCGACATAAATAATGCAAAAGTATTCATTTTGACATCGAATAGACAAAGTTGCATTGAATTTTCATGTTTGTTCTTCTTCCGCTGGTCCCAGGTCCTTTTTTTATTTCTTTCACTTACTTGTGCCGGTCTTATCGGCTACCCTGGTTCCCCCGCTCCTCGCTGAGTGGAGGACTCCGGCTCGTATGTCCTGGATTTTATGCTGCAGACCGGACTCACTCGTTGGCCGTCGTCTTGTGCATTATTAAAACTATTCTGATGGCGCTCCCGAGGATGGGGTCCACTTGAAATGTCAATGCTGGGCCCCGCAGATCCTGGCTCCTTTGCTGCCTGCTGCTCCCCTGTCTCGCTCCTCTTTCTTCGCTCATTGCTCCTGTTTCGAGTGCATAAAGTTTTATCGGGGGGAAAAACTTTACCCCGCTGCTTCTGCTGTGTCACGTTTCCTTGGCAAGGACTCGGAACTTTTGCCCCGGGACGAAATGCATTTGCAATTGCATAAATGAACAGCCGAGAGGAGGAGCAGAAGCAGGAGGACGAGCAGGAGCAAGAGGAGGTCTACAGACGAAACGAATGGAATTCATTATTGGCCAGGAGTTGTCCTGCCGTAGGTTGGGGGGCGTGGCCGAGGTGCTGGCCTTTAAATTGAAAATGCATGTCAAGTATCGGCTGCACACACAAATCACAGTTTCAGCGCGCATTTCGCAATTTTCGTTGCTTGGTCGGAGCAGGGGGCGGGTATTTGCACTTTATGACATGGCACCACCCCCTGCCACCTGTCACCTTCTGCCCCGCGCCCCTGGCCCAGCCATAAAGTGAGCAATTAGACAATGTCCCAGCCTACCCCGACTCCTGTAGGCCCTCCTGCATCCTGCATCTTGGCAATTGGAAATTCGGCTTTTCGCATTGAACTTTGACTTGCCATCAACATTGCAGGGGTCTGGTCATGTGCACAATGAGAAAATGTGCTTTAATTTGTAAGATAAATATTGGTTTTAAATGAAAATAAATGTTTATATAGAAATCTTTTATATAGTTCGTAATTTTAGTACCCAAAGATATGCAAAATAGTTAGAGATTCTTTTGTTGAAGTTATACGGCTCGTGACTTTAAAATATATATCCATAAAATGCAGCTTAAATGTCTCATTATTTGATATTTTTATCAGTGCCTAAATATGGTCCTGGGGTAGCTTCAGTCATCCTCCTCCGCCGCCGTCTCCTTGTGGCACATCTTGTCACATGACATGATGGCCGTCCATTGCCGAGCTGCCAATTTGCAACAGCACGGGCGTGGCAAACGGACCACGTCTAATGATGGCATACATAACCTGGCTACCCCGAACGCCTCCACCTCCACCTCCTCATCCGCCTCTGACTTGGCACACGCCCACGTCAGGTCCTGGGTGCTTGGTCCTGGACCTACGCCTGGTCCTGCTCCTGGTCCTTGGCAAGTGTCATGTCACACGACGCACTCGGCTCGGCTGGCTTGTCAATTTCGCAGCTGGGCGTGGCCGGAATCCTGCCTTGAGCCCCAGTGGCAGGCATTAGCATGTTCCAGCAGGCAGAGTTTAAAAAAAAAGTATCAACATTGCAGGACAATCCCCCGTCCAGAAGCAGTCGTCCTTTCCTCCTTCTTGCCGGGCTTGCCACCCCCTCCGAGGATGGCGACCCGCCCTGACAGGCGTCCATGATTAATGGTTGTCAATGGCATTCCGCTCGGATCGGATCGGTTGGGCTTGGGCCTGGGCCTGGGGCTGGGGCTTCGTTTTTGGGCTTGGGCTTGACTTGGCCTGCATGCGGAAAGTAATTTTGTTATTTTAAGAAAAGCCCTCGCAGGCTCTAAGGATTCTGGTTTGCAGGAAATTGATTCACCCCCCCCACTCATGGCTTCGCTTTTCTTTTTTCCAGACCGCTGCCGCAGGAATTCCCCAACAAGTCGCAATTTCGCAACCTTTTGCGCCCCGCGATGTACGAAAATACAGGATGCAGGATGCCGGGACGCAGGATACGGGGGCTAGATGGTGTTAATGGCATTGGAAATTCGCGTGGGGTGCGGGTAGAAAAAATTTAATTTATTATTTCGAAAAGCAAAGCATTTCTAATCGAATTGTATTCCAAATATGCGTTGCTTGGGAAATTGAAAAATTGCGTCCCAATTGGGTGGATTTCCTTTACTCTACGGGAGAAAATTTGAATTGTTTGGCTTTCGGTGAGGGGGCTATGGGTGTGGGGGTTGCATAATGCTTATCAGATTGTTTGGCATTAATGATGTCTGAGGGGGGACATCGATACAACATTGATGAACAGGCACTTAAGGAAAATGAATTAAGTGATAGCACAAAGAAACTCCGAATAGTATCAGTTACTCATTACCATATTTGTAAATGTATTAAGTTATTTGGTAGATGTGATATTAAAGTCATAATTGATAGTATTTATATTAGAAAAAAGGAGAATGAACTTATTAGAATTATTATAGTTAATAATTACGAGAAATTAAGTATGAAGGTTTTATAAAAAAAACAACCTGTGGAATTTAGCTTTAAAACAAAGCAAAGGTACTAAACATATAATAGTGGTATTTATTTAGCATAATTAATTAATTTAATTTTTAATTAATGTCAAATAATGTCATTTATTTAAACTTTTATCTTGATATTAAATTACTTTTTTATAGGGAAAGTATGTGTTTTAATAATGGTTTCAGGGCATGCCAAATAGGTTTACATTTTCATTATTAATCTATGAATTATGGCTACATAATAATATCTATTCGCCATGATTTTAATAATTGTAGAGAGAAATATATTCTGTAATCAATATGTTACTAAATTTTAGTTAGTTATAATTAAAGTAATTATACACATATCTGACAAAGTCAAAAAGGCCAAAGGCAACTTAATTTCAAGTTAAATTTGAATACAAAATTACAGAAAATGTGCCACAACTTTTTGTAGTATTTTCCCTCAATTTTACAGCGTATTCCCAACCTTTTTTTTCATGTTTTCCTCTCCTGTCCTGGGTTAAGTGTTAACTCTTTAAGCTGCTCCCCTTAAAGCGCCCGCAGATCACTATTGCTTCTGCTGCTGCTTCTGTCTCTCCAGCTTCTGCTCTTGTGTGTATATTTTTATTAATTTTCCAAATGAATTCCTGACAACGACAAAAAGACACAGGGACAACGATGACAACAGCAGCGCCAGAAGAGAGCAAGTTATCCTGGCCGACGAAGGATAACAAAAACAACAAATGGGGGCAGCCATTGTCGGCCACTGGCAGCCCGCTGCTGTTTTCCCCCTTTTTTTTCTGCGATTTTATATATATTTTTCTTTTTTGGTAACTGTTGGCGACATTATTACGTTACTTACTTTACGCCATAAATGTTGTTACGTCATGGCAACCACCCCTAGCCCCCCTCCGCACACACATGGGCGCTGCTAAAAAATAAGGACAAAACAATGAAACGCGAAGGAGGGCAGGATGCGATGGCTGCCATCATTGTTATGTGAATGTGACGACTTTTTGACTTCCGCCACGCTGATGTGTTTCCGTTTCCTGTTTTATGCACAACTTTCGTCCGTCTTTCGGCCCGGCATCCTCTTTGTGCTTTGTGTTTCTTCATTTTTAAAAATGCTTGCCACTGATGAAATGTAGCCAAGGAAGGATAACTGCCTGACGATTTCACGGCGCGTTGATTCGAGCCTCCTCCCTTTTTCCTGTGTCGCAGGATCTACATCTACCCAGCCGTAGCAGGGGGATGTGTATGTGCATCCTCAATTTCCCTTTTATGTTATTTTAATTTTATGTTATTGTTATGACACAATGAAAATAAAATTGAATTGACACTGATGTCCTTGCTTCCTTTTCAGGGTCTGGAGCTTGGGGTCTCCACTGATAAGTATATGAACAGAGAGAAAAATGGGAGGGCATACAGTACAGGAAATGTGTGTTTAAATCGTGCTTACAATTTAAGTATTGAAGGAATATGTTTTACATTTAATTAAAAGAAGGAACTTATTTAAAAGAGCCGTTCCTAAACTACTTAGTTGAATGAAAACATTAAGATTTGGCTTCTTAGAATTTATTTTATAATCAATGAAAAGCATTTGGCAGAATCTGATATCTATAGTTATATAAATTCATATTTTATAATATTTTCTGGATGTTTAAATTAGTTTTTAACAGTAATAAACATTTCTCTCAGTACATCAGCGAGCTCCCCTGGAAAAAATGCGAGTGTGGCAGTTGCCTGTGACGTTTTTATTGCCCGGACACACGGAGACCACGTCCAAGTGGCTGGCAGGCAGACACTCACAGGATCACAGGATATTCAAATGGGCCATAAGTGCGGTTAAAGCGCTTCGCTCGCTTGACTAAATCTCAATCCCAATCCCTATGCCGAAACTGAAACCCACTCCGAATCCCTGAATCCCGAATCCGGCGCAGAACTTTCAATTTTTGACGCTGCCAGCTGGCGACATGACCTCTCACCCAATTCCGACCGTTAAATCCAACCTCCCCCAATCGCTGACAATATTATTTGTCGCGCAGGTTCAAAACAATATCATAAAGTAATTTATATGCCTGGCGAAGGACGACGGCAGGACGAAAGGGATCGGATTGGGGGCGTACGACTGCCACTGCCTCCGATGATATATGGGCGAAATGGCTTTTTAATGACAACGACGACAACAGCAGCTTGTACAAATTACAAGCCAGCTCATACACACTCACACGCAGGCGGTGAGGGAGAGCGAGGTCCTGATTGACCGGACCTCCTCCTGGCATGAGCACCATGAGATGGTGCGTGGTGTCCTGCGTTAATTTGGATCGTCTTCGGTGCTGCAGCTGCCTGATAAATGGGTCACACGTACGGGTATCCATCGGATGAATGGATGAGTAGTAGTCGGTGGCCAGATGACTGGATGAGTGCTGTGACGGGGCGCGACTTCATCAAAACTTGTCGCACTAATGGCCCTGAGATTGCCGCAAGCTCATTGATTACACTCACTGTTCGATGTCACTTTAAGTGGAACTTAATAAGGGGGAAAAATGTGAGAGGGTTCTCTCTAGAGAATTTGTTTATTAATATCTGAGAAATTGGTTAATAATATATAAGTTTAGAGTTTCTTTAAGCTAAAGAAAAGATTTAAAAAGGGAAAGCCATAACTCTCTTTCAAGTAATCTCCCAAAATAACTTATTTAGATTCCTAAAAATCTACCCAAACCATTTTACCCCTCTTTTAGATTTCAGCAAATACGCTTTAAGTTAATCCCTGTAGGTTTCGGTTTAAACGGATTTCTAGGGGAAGTTCGATTTAGGTTCTCCGCCCGTTCAAGTTGATTTGACACGAACATTTATTTCGCTCACTTTTAAAAATTCATTTGGCCGTGACACTTGGCCGGGACATGAATGGCGAACAAAAAGCCGTCCGTCCAGAAGGATCCAGCTCCTGGGCTTCCGAATCCGCATCCGAATCCTGCCGCTGGCCTCTGGCTTCTGGCCTCGAAATCGGTCTGGCTCTGGTCTGGTTTTGGCCCGGGCTCAGAGTCAGAGTCCGACGCTGTCCAGGCCAGAAATATCCTGGAAATATCCTGCCCCGTCCTGGCTTGGCCTGGCCTGTGGATGGTGCGGCTGTTGTGTTGGCTTTGCGCAGATAAGAGAATTGTCCTGTCAACCGGAATGATATATGCGCCAGCGCATTCAAATTGGGCTAACAGACGAACCAACGAACGAACGGCGGACTGGCCGTGCGATTGAGGATTTTCCTCCTGCCGCCAGCCGCCTGCCGCCTGCCTCCTGCCTCCTGCCCATTTCCATCTCCGTCTCCAGCTCCACTTTGCCATTTCCATCTGCAGGATGTGTTTTTCTCGCACATCAGCGTGCGTTTCCTATGGAATCCTGATGATAGCCCTTCCCCCCAGCCAGAACGCCTTCTTATATGCGCTGCCTGGCTGTGTGGGGCATGGGCATCCTTTTTTTTTTACTTCTTTGGCTGCTGTTTTATTTCCAGGACTTCGTTTTTTCACCGACGACCGGGTTTGTCGAGTTGAAAAATTGGTGTGAAAATTCAAAAGGAGCTGCGAGTGTGTGAGTTATGCGAGTGAGTGTGCGAGGGGTGTTGCGAAATTACTTCGTGTGTAAAATTATGCGAATTGCGTATGGCGCAAAAAAAAAAAACCAAAAAAAAAAAAAAAAAAGTGGGGAAAAGCTCACCAAAAAAGGAGCACAAAAAAAGGTGAGCGAATATTCATGCACGTAGCTGTGGAAAACGGGTCTGGGAAATGGGAAAATGGGGTTGAGATGCGGGCCTGGCATCTCACTTTTATTGCATTTCAACACTTGAGTATGCGCGCATGCAGAATTTCTCATAATAAATGTAATAAATAAAAATGTAACCTGAAATGTGACAGTTTCGTTTGAAGGAAGGCGAGTGGGTGCAGAAAAGGGACTGGGACTGGGAAGTGGAATATATGAATCCGTGACACCAGAAAAAAAGGAAAACAGGTGAACTCAAGTGCCTCTCAGCCGCATAAGTTATTAACCAGGGAATCCTACTCCGAGTGGGTGTTTTAAATATTGCACAGGACTCCAAATTAACTGAGAATAACTGACAGCGAGGAAGTGGATTCTCCTGTTATCTAGATTTGTGTCCTTTTTTGTTTCACCAGCAAGGAGTTGAAGGATGACATCATTGAAATTAAGCTCAGTCGCTTTTCCCTATAGCATTTCCTGGCTTAGGCATCCATCCTTCCCAGCCTGCTCTCCGCTCACTATTAACTTGGCCTTGCTTTCAAATTTGTCAAAGTACGCAGCAAATACAACAAAAACCACATACCAACTCTCACAAATCAGACAAACAACCGACTTGAAATAAAGAGGATTCATATAAACGAATTTGTGATGGTCTTACTTGTAGTAAAATGGATTTAAATATATAAAACATATTAAATTCATATAAAAAATCTTTGGGAACTGGTTTCTAAATAGCCACTCGATTTCTTTGGTTTGGCTTTCAGTGAGAAAGAGCTACAGTAAAGCGACTTGCTCTTGAGTTTAATATCATTTATGTGCCTTGTTAATTAATAAGCTACAAATACCAATTTCTTTTATTAATTGTATATAAATTTCCGATAAAATATCCTTCATTTTCTAACCTTTATGCCCCGTCGCTTAGAGTATCTTAAGTCAATGATATATCCCAATTGTTTCATGCAAAATCAGCACAAAATTTTCAACGCCACAAAGAGCAGCGTCATCAGTTACAAGTTAACAAGGACAATGAGGACGAGACGGGAGTATCGGGATTCAACGCGAGCGATGGGGACAATGAAATAATTGACGCCATTGATGCCAATGCCAAAGTGAAGCTCAAACACCAAAGCCCACAGCCAGAAATCTGAGATCTGAAACAGGCTGTGGCGGAGCAGGGAGCCGCCATATTCCTGATGGGCCACACAACATTCTTTGGGAATTGAGCTCATTATGGCAACGGCATCGGCCAGCATCACGAGTATGCCGAGCCAGGACCACGCCTCCATTAGTGTAAAAGCCATGGCCCACGGCCAGGTCTACGCCCCACGTACCGCCCCCTTGCACGCCCCACGAGCCACAGTCCAGGACACGGGCTTCCCCTGGAGGCGTGGGCAGGATCAAAGGAGTGGTGGCTGGCTGTTAGTCCTCTGGCGTCCTAACGATTTCAAATTGCGTCAAAGATGAGATACTATAGAAAAAGCAAAGAGCAAGTGGGTATTTCAGGAATAAATATCAAAGGGATAAGGTAGCCTTGAAGGTTTTTAAAGGCAAGATATACATCAAAATAATATAAAATATGGGGAAACTCCTGGACAATAAATTATATTTTTAAAATATAATTAAAGGTAAATGATAATTTCTAATCTTCCTCAAGACTCTCCACCAAAAAGTATAAAAGCAGAGTTACTTATTTTATGTAATCTCCTTAATATTTCTAGAAAATACTCTCAATATTCTCTCCAAGAAGTAGATATTAATAAGGGCAATTTCGGGTGCGTGTAGCGGGAAGTCCCCTTGATTCCTGTTTCTGTTTTCTGTTTGGGCCAGCAAAATGAGCGCCAAAAGTGCTCTTCTTAGGCGGGAGATTGATGCCCGGCCAGCAAGTGCCATGATGACTGCCAGGCTTCCACTCCTGCCTCCTGGGCCATGCCGAGGAGAATTTCTGGTCCTGCTCTATCGAGCGTTGCGAGGATAACCCATTGCCATTGCCACCACCCATTGAGGCTGCTCTTTGGGGCGTTCAGGCTGAATAAATGGGTGTAAAGGGCAAACAAAATGATTAATTGCCCTGAGCTTTGATCGCCTGCATGCACAGCACAGCAGCAGGAGCAGGAGCAGGGAGGAGTGGCCGTATCAGGAACAACAAGGAGTCGTGGAAGGATGTGCCCAACAAAGGGTGCAAAGGATGTTGATGTACATAGTTGTGCACTAGGCAAGGATATGAGGACGGGGCCCGGTTCAGCTCAGTTCAGTTCAGTCTCTGGCGTTATAACAGAACGACTTTGCTTCCGTTTGAATAAACAAACACGGAAATGTAACCCTTGCTCGTACAGCGACAGCAAGGGAAACAGGAATGGGAACAGAAACAGAAACAGGAGTCGGAGTAGGAGTAAGAGCAGTAACAGGAGCAGGAGACGGGCCCAAAAACTAATGCTGACCAAATGGCCAACGGCTAGCTGGAAAACTCCTCCCACTCAGCGAGTGTGCACTGGCAAAAAATACCATTCGAAATTGGGACTCAGATTTGCAGAAGATTTATAGATATTTAAGGGAGTTGTTAGCTTTTTTAACCATTTTAATTGAAGCTTAATAAATTTGTAAGGAAGGTTTAACTAAGCTAGAAAATTTATTATATTTAAAAAGGATAAAACGAGACTTCGAGATATTTAAAATACATTTATAGAGACTCAAAGATACTTAAGATAGATCTTATAGGAATTTTTAGATATATTTATAAAAATTAATAATTAAATTAATTCAAGCTCAGCTTAAAATATGTGTACGATTGATTTAACTAAGCTGTAAAATGTTTTGAGATTAAAAGAGATTTAAATTGACTATATAGGTGCTTAAGATTGACCTTGTAGGAACTTTTAAATTTATGAATAGATATTAATAAATTAATTTAAAAAATGTAATCCCAGATTAGTAAATTTGTAGAAAATGTTTAACTAACTTTAAAAATGTTGTATATTTAAAAATGATTAAAAGAGACTTAAAAACGGCGTTGGAGACATTTAAAAGTAAATGAAGGGCGTTTAAAAGATACTTAAAAGAGGCATTGTAGGAATATTTTAAATACATTAGATATATTATTAGAACAATTAATAATAACTTCAAATTGGAAAGTAATTGCATTAATATTTAAACGAAAACTTAAAAGAGGTCTAGCTGAAAATTAATAAAGGTTTAAAATAGATTAAAGTAAAAAAATTATAGTTACTGACAATTATAAAAAAAAAAACAAATATAAAAAAATACCTAAAAATGTAGCAACATGCACTGAAAATATTATGCAACTGCAATAAGTATTCCTCTTTTTTCTGCGTGTCCTCGGGAGTTAGCTAGGCAAAGTATCACTCAACAACAAAGCGCATCGCAGCGCGTTTTATCCTTCGAAATCCTCTAATGAGAAGGGTTGAAAATTGCTGCGGTTGCCGCTGCCTTTTGCTTCAGCTTTTGCCTTGCTTTCGCTTTGGTTGCTGCTGTTGCTCGTGCTGATAACGTGGCCAGCAGCGTTGGTCAGCAGCGGTGGCAGGATAAAAGGATAATGCGGGTCTGTCCAACGCCCCCCCTTTTCCAGCCTCTCGTTCTGCCCCTCCCCTCGTTTGTGTCTGTGTAATGTAGCATGGCAGGACTCTCTCGGCCACTGCTGAGTATTTGTTTTAAAATTACATAAAAATTGCTGCGCGCTGAAAAAACAAGGAGAGCAGAAAAAAAGGACTCGTTGTTGGCAATATGAAAAGCACATTTTAGTGCCATAATTTCGCAGGACATCGTAAACTACTTAGAGCTAGGCCTAGCCGAGCAAAATTTAATGAAAAACGTTCGCCGGGCCATAAACATTAAGAAATTTTAGCCCCGGATCCCAGGACGAAGAGGAGAAACCTAAAAGGGCAGGGGGGCCGA
>VNJV01020273.1:0-17318 GCA_008042635.1 Drosophila nikananu | reverse complement strand
CGTGAAGCAGAAAAGCGCAAGAAAATCTGAGAAGCTCGGGCTTAAAATACTCTTGCATCACTTCCGTACCATTTATTGAAGTGGCTTACTGAAATGTGTTACAAGATATTCCGACAACTTTCAGAGGTAATAAACATAATAATAATTTAAACTGATTACATCTGGCTTAAAAAATTGACAAGAGTAAATCTTGATACTTTCTCATCGCAAAAACAGCTCTAAAATCTTCTGCCAAAAGTAGAAATACCCCTTAGAAAGGGTAATTAAATTCCAGGGCCATAGGTAGAAAGCAAAACACGTTTCACAAAGATGCAGTTAAAGGGAGGGCAGGAAAAGGCGATGGCCAAAGGGCAATGGAAATCTAGTGGAGCATCAAGTGGGCCCAGAGCACTTACAGGATATTCCACGACACTGCCTTCAACTTCGACTCTCGGAATGCTTTTGCCCGGCTTTCACGCTCCACAGGCCTCCTGCAAGCGGTGTCTTGCTGGGCCATTACGTATACGCCATGTGTGGCGACTGGAAGCAAATTAACAGAAACATTTGGCGAGGTGCTAAAACGCAACAATGCATGCAGTGGGGCTAAGTTGCGAGCCTGCATGCTGCAGTGGCCATAAAACTAAGCGCACAAAATGGCCAAACAGTTGCCAAAATAGCCGAAAATATATATGTGTCTGTATCGCAGACGGGAATGTTGGCATGGGATTAGCAAGGACATTACATGCACGCCGCCTCCCCTGCACTTCTTGCCGGCAAATGAATTGGCATGAAGTGTGAAAAGGAAAACTAAAAGAAAGGGCCACGAAAGTTTCCCAGCTCGGGGATGCGAAGAAATCCCAGCTCAGTTAAAGCTAAACCAATTTTTGAGCGGCTTGCGATTTTGCATATCAAAGTCATCAAATATTTATTACAAAATGTCAGCTTGTTGTTCCCCAGACACATGTCACTCCCACAGATCCTTGCGGCCTCAGCCTCTCTCTTTCCCGGCTCTATCCCAGCCCTCTATCGCCACATC
Organism: Drosophila nikananu; assembly: GCA_008042635.1. Classification (NCBI taxonomy): domain Eukaryota; kingdom Metazoa; phylum Arthropoda; class Insecta; order Diptera; family Drosophilidae; genus Drosophila; species Drosophila nikananu. The sequence continues at coordinate 16,303 of VNJV01020273.1, read as the reverse complement.
TATCCCAATCTCCCTCCCTAGTCCCTTCGCCCATCCGCAGCACAAATATTTATGAATGGAACTCGGGCTGCAGCTGATGACGATGGGACTGCTGGCAGCAGGGAAAATGAAAGCGAATATGAACACGAACATGAAAATGAAAATGAGAAAAATAGCAACTAAAATCTCAAAGGGACATGCAAATCGAAATGCCAACACAAAGGCAACGGAACAAGATAAATTATTACATGTTAATCGAATTCCTGGAGGATTGCGGGTACTCTGATCATCGCAAAAAAGGGCTTTAACGAGTATTGGTTTATGCCAGGCTTTAAAGTTTGTTTTTATTAGTTTTTAAGTGAAGTTATGTAAATGATAATTGTATCATATTGTATCATAAAACAAGAATCATATCCTTGTTTTTGTAATAAGATTGTCGACTTTCAGGCTTACGAGTAGGGAAAAACTACAAGCCCAATGACAGGAAAAATAACAAGAGAAATCTAATAAATGCTAGACAAATACAACAATTTATTTCCCACATTTTTGGCCTTAATCCGGGCTCGCCGTCTAGGCCACACCAAAATTATCGCCGCCAGAAGTGTAATTCCGAATTTCTCGCCTGCCTGCTGCAGTGGTTGTCCAAGGCCGAAAGGCCGCAAGGCTTCAGGCCAGCCACACAATCCACTGTCAGCGCAATAAAGTCCATAACTTGCCGCACAACAACACTCGGCACACAACACACAACACAACAGTGGGGCCAGAACGCTGATGCAGCCCGCTTTCTGCGATGGCGCTAGGCGAGGCTTGGCGGACGAGTGGTTTGTGCATGTACAGACGGGCATGCGATCATAATCCAAAAAACGTAGTAAAAATTCCGAAAACACTTCATGTGTGAAGCACTTTTCACATGCGATTTGTGCTGAAAGGCGTCGTGGGACATTATTTAAAGGTGACAGGCGACACGAGATCTCCGGCGAAGAGAATCTCAGGCGGTGTGCCACTATGTTTGGCTGGGCATACACTGACCCCAAAAGCTGTAAATAAAAGTACAAGAGTGAAAAGCCTAACCATCTGGGAAAAGGAATTCAAAGTGGGCTTACCCTTAGACATTTATTTCAACCTCAAGTCACTTGGATATGTAGTACCCTGTTATCAATTAGAGTTCCAGCAGTGCTATGTTTTTAAAGCCCGATTGATATGACGCAACATCCAAAAATGTTGTATTTTTATTAAAAACTATATTAGCAGTGTAAGCCTGAGTACGCTGGGTCTGCCTTCCTGGAAACGCCGCCCCGCTTTTCACTTTCCACCTGCCAGTGGCAGGCAGGCGAGCAAGGTAAAGTTGGACCAGGTTGGTGCATTCTAGCGCTCACAAAGGTCACTTAGTCAACGAGCAACTATCAGGGCAAACGATGCCATGTTGCTGTAGGATGCGGATGTACAGGTGGATGTGGTTGTAGCTGTAGCTGGGGATGTGGATGTGCAGCAAAAGATGCTGAAAGCAGGGCACAAGGATGCCGGCGAGGCTCGGATGGAAGCTGGGCGCTTGTCAACTTGAGTGAAGCTACCTGTCGGTCCGGCAGGCAGACCGCCCTCTCTCCTTTCCCCACATTTACCCCCTTGAGCCACTCCCTTTCCCATTTTCCTGGGCGAGGCTAAGGCTAAGTGCTTGTGGCATTCGTTGCCGCCCACCCAAAAAAAATAAAAAGACGCAGAGCGAAATATTTAAAGCCGGATGCGAGTCTTAAATTTGCCGCACTGCACTTTTCATTTGCCTATGCAAATGCCGCTCGGTTGCACGTTGCAACAGATTTGCATCTGTTTGCTCATTTCGAGCTGCCATGGAAACCGAAATGAAACCGCATCAGCTCGAGTTTATTAGCATTTTCGCCCACAACAAACTTTCGGCTGGGAAAACAGGGCGGGGCCAGGTGTCGGCTTGGGGCCAACGCGGTGAGATCCTCGAAGCCGTCTCAAAGTGTTTATTGTTGGGTATTAATATCTGCCAAGATTGCATTCCACTCCTGTCACTTGACTTGTGGCGTCTTCTCCGCTTCGGTTGACAGACCAAAGTCGAAAGCCCCGCCGCCCCCCGAGAGCCTAACTTTATTAATAAAGGACGACGAGCCATGTTCGCAGGCGGAGGGCCCAATCAACCCAATCAATGCCCGGATTTAGTCGGAGGATCTATGGGCACCCGGTCGTGTTAACACGTGCCAACTAATAAAATCTTTATGTACCCTGGACCCGAGGAAAGGATTGAAAACCGATAAAGACCCCGGGCCACGCACACAGAGGCCCTAACTTGGCTATAACTACACTAGGAGAAAGGTACTGAGTTAACGCAAATTTCCAAAACTAGCACGACTTTACAGACTCTAAAAACTAAGGGTAATTCCTGACTTAAAAAAGTCTTCAGCAGGAAATACTTAGAACTTTTCGCAATCAAAAGTAGGAACTAAAAATATTATCATAATTTTATTAATATTTAAAATCAACAGAATTTTCAAAATTCTTTAGCTTATATCCTAAAATAATGTAAAGCTGGGCTTTGACTTTAATTTCTACATTTTTATCTTATATCAATAAACTTCAGGTTATTTCTGTAAGTGCAAGAGTAACCCTTGCAAACACTGATATTGACCCTTTGATATTTGTTTGCTATTTAATTTATATGCCGAATTTACGAGGCTTGCCGACATTAAAAACAGCACGCCTGAATCCAAATCGGGGTAATTTGGATCGAAGCCATATAGGGCCGCCAAAGAGCAGAACTTTGTGCTTTGCCCCGATAACTAATGTGTTATTTGATGATTATCCCTTCGGCTGTTTGCGAATTCCATGAGCGGACTTTCCACTTTTCACTTCCACTGCCACTTCCGCTCTCGCTTTAATTGAAACTGTTGCTGGTTTATGGAAATTGCTGCTGTTTAATCACCGCAGCTGGGGAGCTGCTGCCGTAGCTGGCTGGGCAGACATATCACAACAATTGAGTGTGCAACGCAACACTAACCAGGCCAACGGACAAAAACGAAACGTGGTCAGAAAGTTGAAACTAATTATGTTAAAAGCATTCGGCTGAGCCACGCCAAAAATTAGCGAAGTGTACACCGCCGCCGCCGGGGAAAATGGAAAACGGGAAATGGGCAAGGGCAGCTGCAAAGGCAAGGAAAACCGGGCGTGGCAGAAGCATAAACCGCCCGAGGAGCAGCTAACCAAACATGAAGCCGAGCATATTATGCTAAATTAAATAAAAACACGCGACGAACAGAGTGGCGGCGAAAGGTGAACAGTGGGAACTCGATGAGTTTTTGGCTGGTAAGTAAAATATGTAATGAACATCGATCGAGAAATGTTTTTAATAAGATCTTGCTTTATGGGGTAAAAATCATCAAAAATTAATATTAGTTTTATTCTTAGCTAAGCTTTATTGTTTAAAATTCCCGAATGTTTTCCCTGCTTTCTCCACTGTGCTGTAGAAACAAATGTCAAAGGCGACGAAAACATTGTCAGAGCGCCAGGAACACTCAGGACTTTAATGAGCTGTGGCCACAGGACTGAAGACCTCTCAGCGATGATTTTCATAAATTTAATTTTCGATACATAGCCCCTCAACAGTTGCCGAGCCCTGGCCTCCTGCTCCGATGGCTATACGGCAATTTGCATTTTAATTATACAAATTGAAGTTGAACCGGCCAGAGACTTATTGAACCAGATTAAGGCAACTAAGTGAGTCAATTGGAGAAAAAACGAGTACGTGCAGTCCCAGAACAATTGATTTTCCCCTTTGTGAAATCAAATTCCTGCATTCGGGTCTCAGGGGCGACGGAGCGGTTTCGAAGGCAAATCAAACAGAGATGCATTCTCCGTGTGGAAGAGATACAGACTCTGGCTTGGCCAAAAAAATTTGCATGCAAATTAGCAAAAGGGGCAAAAACAGAAATTCTATTTTATTTAATTTGTATTCTTTTTAGTCTGTGTAGCAAGCAGCCAGCAGTCGGACATCGGACGTCGGATGGAAGGAACAGACGCAGTTGGCTAGTCGACTTCCACTTCATTAGTTTGAAGTTCTGCTCAAAAGCAAATTTTTCAACTAGTTTGCCGAGGTTTTTGTGCAGCGCGATTCCTCGGCTCAGACCCAGTTCCAGTCGCAGTCCCAGTCCTGAGTCCTGGCTCCTGTCCCTCTCGCTCAGAGTCAGGGCCAAAACGCAAACAAAAAGAATTCATTTCGTTCCACAAAAGAATTTCAATTGCAGTGCATACAAATTACTTTGTGTAAACTTTGTACAACTTGCTTGTGCATCTACTTGTGCATGCTCGGTAGATGGAAAAGTGCAGGGAGTTGCAATTGGATCCTGGATTCGCGGATGTCGCAGCAACATGTGGCCGATGGCTGACGACTCTGGCTCATAAATTCCTTTCGTGCGTGCACCAAAAAAAAACTTGTTAAATTTTACACACAATTTGATGCAACAAACGCAAAGGTCAAACAAACAAATGAAGATAACAAGAAGTAACATTTACACTTGAAGACTCCGTTTAGAAGGACTCAAGGTGCAAGTAGTTTAATAATATACCGGATGAGAATCATAGAGTCGAGCGGGAAAGTATATCTCAATACCGCACGGGTTTTTTCTTATTCCAAAACAATATATTTAAATAGATTATGTTTTTAAATAAAACTATTTTTTAAAACAATCCCCATTAATAACTGTAAAAATTACGGAGAAAAGTCCCTAAGAACGTCAATGTCACCTATTTTATTTTCCAGCTTATCCCAATTTTTCTCATACATTTGATTCTATCAATATAGAAACGCACACGCTCATGAACATTCGTTTTCGGCTTGTTTTATCAGAGTGTAATCACAAAATTTGCAACTAAATTGAAACAGAAGCGGGCAGCAAGGAGCCCGAATGTGGCAGGCGAGCGAACATATGTAGACGCACTTAAGCCAACTCACACACGCACACCTCGCAGGCATAAATCATTTATTTGCAAATATGCATATTAAATATTCTATAAATTTATTGCCGGCAGGCGCATAGGCCATAAAACAAAAGGCAACGCAGGCCAAACAAACCTTGTCAATGGACCTCTGACCTCCAGCAGCGGCTGCCACCTCCGCTCCTCCGCCCTGTCCCCTTATCCCGAAAGCCGCAGCCATAAACAACTGGCCACAGCAGCTGCTTGTAACATGTGTTTGTCCATGTGCATATACACACACATTGCTATATAGCATTTATATGCTGGATGTTTTGGGCATTGTCGGTGTTGCATATTACAGAGACTCTCCTTTGAAGGGCCCCCAGCATTTAAGCATTCGGAATGGCTAAGGCTATTTATTTTATTTAACGCTTCAAGTGCAAAATGTTTCTGCACGAGATGCAAATTTATTGCGCCCAAAGTGACCAGAAGACAAACACATATAAATATATGAGTATGTGGGTTTGTATACAGGTGAAGGAGAAAAGTTATTACAAGTTATAAGGTGCTTTCAGATATTAACAACTTAAGAACTTACAAATTACGTTACTAATAATTTTGCTATCACTTAACTACGCTCCTTAACTTACCAAAAACGTACTTTCTAATAAAACAATTTAGTAAACTTAATTTATTCTCCTGACTTTGACAGTGTTTGAAGAGTTTTAAGATAAACTCGAGTAATTATTGTAAGGTAATTTGGATATTTACCAATACTATTACTCATTACTAATACTATTAACCTGACCTCAACTGTATGTATATGTACAACACTGCGTATGGGTAATGTTGCATTCTTCAAGGCTGCGTCCAAAAAAGTTTGCAACAAAATCCTGAAGCGAAAACTTGTTTGTTTCTTTCTGCCTTACTTTCAGCCGGAAATTGCGTTAAGTGTCCACTTAAGTTTCATACAATTAACTTTAACTTAGACTTTGGCAACTGCAACGAGCATCAAAGGCAACAGAAATGGCAGCTGCAACTGCAACGGCAACTTTAACGGGCGGCAACTTGTTGGGCATTTCGGGGCAAGTTCAACGACTTTGGTGTTTTGCATTTTTACGAATGCGTTCGCTTTTGCATATACCCTATTAAGCCGAAACTTTGTTCCAAACTTGTTGTGCTCCGTAATTTGTTTGTTTTGCGGGGGGTTTTTCGCCAGGCACAAAAATCATTAAAATTAAATTAGTGTTCAAATAGTTTTGCAGAGAGCATAGAGCGTAGTCAAAGCGAAACAAGTTATTAAATTTCAAGCTCTTGGGGAAATGGAAAAACAATCCCTTAATTCGCCCCGAGGGCCACAAGAACAGCTCAAACTAATAAAAAAGCGAAACAATTTCGGAGCTATTCGATGAAAATAATGAAGAACGTGAGGCATTTGCCAGTTCTGGTTTAGTTGGCATATAAAGAAGTCCTCCCCGCGTGCAAGGCACATAAAAACAAATTTTATGACAAAAGTTCTCGTCCTCATTGTTCTTACACACACACACACAGTGTGTGGGTGGCAGCGGCAACGGCGAATGAAAAACCAAACAAAAGTGTAAATAAATACAAAATAAATTTGATGAAAATTGTGCAGAAAAGTTCATTTAATATGGATTAAAAGTTTTCTTTTTGTCTGGCGACTCGTGCGAACTCGTATCTGTCTCTCTACGGCTTAATTCGATCCGATCCGATGGGCGTGGAGCCTTGAGAAGGCTCCCGCATTGCTTTATGATGATTGGCATGGGCATGCGAGACTACTGTCGCCAGTAATTGGACTTTTAAGCAGTCAAATTCTGGATTTCTTGGATGCTGTCTTCAAAATTTAATTATTTGGAAACTTTGAAACACTTATGCCCGAATCCACTGGCAGAAACAACTGGGTTTTGGTCAAGGAAATAGATAAAAATAGGTTTAAATAATCAATTAATTTAACAAGCTTTAGAATCAAAACAAATCGTATTACTTCTATTATCCCCTCTTGCCAAAAATTAAATGTTTAATTAAATATATCCAGAAGTACTTTATAGACTCTTGTTCAGGGTATAGTATTTTAAGAAATCTTAAAATCATGTCTAGAAATAATTTTTTAAATCATTATATATTCTCTAAAAATAAACTTTGATACAAATGCCATATAGTTTTCCCCATTAAAGTACTCTACATTTTTCCTTGAGTGCATCTCCTGCTGCATAATTCATTATGGCCGGGTCGGCAGCAACAACTATGTGAAAATTTCGATAACTCACAAGTTTGGAAATTGGTGCGCAAATTAAATTAAGCTGTCACTGCCCACGCCTCACTCGAGGCTTCCCAACTTCCTTCAGCCTTCCTGCCACACCCCCGCTTTGCGCCTCCCTCTTTTGGGGGACGGCGGCGAGGACACAACACTCAGGCCACAGAAACTTTCTTTGCAAAGTGTCAAGTTTTAGTTGTCGTAGACGTTGCCGAAATTATTTTTTGAAGTTTATTACACGAAGGCGTGCGCGTGTCCAAGTATCCTCCCCGCACATGGCATATACCAGATATATATATTTAATGTATGTGTACATAATGACCGCTCCTAGTCCGAACCCATTCTGTCCCGGTGCTCGCAGATCATTGACCACCGCCAGTGCCGCTGCCAAGTTCTGGACGTTAGTCAAACTTTTCTGCACTCATTTGGAGCACTTGTCCGGTGACGGCAAAAGTTGCTTAGTGCAAATTCAATAAGGCGACAACGCTTTGCATAAACGAGGCAGGTCCGGCAAAAGTTTTCAGCGCCAACGCCAGCGTTAGGTTCAGGTTCCCAGGAATCTAAAATGTTAAATGTTAATTTAATGAACCCTTTTTTTCCTAGGCCTCGGTGGGAAATTAAGTTAGGCGCGTCTCAAGTTTATTAGAAGTAACATAATGACATTATCTTTAGGCCAAGCACTCTGCATATTTATAAAATGCAGTCTTTTAGTATTTAAAATTATTATGCTTTATTTATGCACCTGCTCAGAATGGTGGATCAATCAGAGCTCCGGCTCTGACATTCTTGAGAGACTGACGTCTTCAGCAGCTGTCAGCTGCTGCACTTCCGCAGGACCCTTGGCTGGCCACTCCTCTCCGTTTCCGTTTCCACTTCCCTTTCCCTGCCCTTGGAAGGCATTGCGAGCTGCACTGAAGGAATTCCCAACTGACAACTTTTCAGTCCGTGCGAAGGCATCACATCTCAATGCACTGTTTATTCATGAGGCGGCAGCAACACTTTTCTTAATAAGTCTTCATGTCCCCTGTCCATTGTAAATTGTCCAGTGGCCAGTAGCCAATGGACAGTGGACAGTGTCCAGTCGCAACTGTCGTGAGCAAACAATGGCAAATGAAACCGTCCATCTGGCATTGAGGTCCCGCATTTTCCCCATTTGCAGTTATGCGAAAACTGTCACATCTGCCGCTGCAGGAGACAGATGTGGGAGTTGGACCTCGCATTTATTTATTTGCATTGTGCACTTTACTCAAATGAGAATATTTGTGATAAAAACAGGGCCAACAGGCCAAGCTCTCTCTGCATCTCAGTCTCTCTGTCAGTTTAAATGAGTTCGAGGCGTGTCAAATCTCCCCAGAGCCCACAGGATAAAATTCAAAAGACTGGACCACATCGCTTATCGTCGCTGCATTGTCATTATTTATTGTGCACTCGTCCTGCCTCATTTGCGTTTTGCTTTAAGTGATTGCAAATTTGCTCAGCGGCAGCTTTAATGCGGTTCGATTCTGATTCGCAATCGGAATCGGAATCCGAGACCGAGTGCGAGTACTTGCTCTATTAATCAGTGCATTCATGCACAATTAACGCACATTTTCGTTAATCACGCTTCGGCAGCTCGTCGCTCTGGCCATGGAAATTAAACGGTTTTCAAGAGGACAAACATGGGACGAAATATCGAACATCCGTGGAATGTGCTAGTTCTGCAACACTCTTTTCGCAGAGAGATATATGGAACCTATTCCAAAAGAAGAACCTCTTAATTACGAAATCCTTAGATTATCAACACAAAATCAAACCCTTTTAATAAATCATTTTCAATACAAAATTGCTATTGCAACTGACTCGCATTTATCCGTGCTCGCTCTGCCCTGCAAGTGCCAGGACCCCGGGGCGCTAACTATAAATTTGAGCGGGAATCAATGGAATCAATTTACGCTGCTCGCCGGGCTTGCCAGGAGGGCAGGAGCAGGCGGAGTGCCGGGACTGGGATTCATGCGGGGACTTGGTTCCCCGGCTGACGGCGAAGCGGTGACGCGATGACACGAGGACGGCGTTAGTTGGCCATTTGAAATGCACACTTGACATCCTGCGACACGCAGGTCAGGAGGATTTGCCGGGATCCCCCCGGGATATCGTGAGAAAAGCAAACAGAGTCAGGATACCACCACCGCCGACGCCTCGCCGCCTGCCGTACGACAATCAGTATAACCACCAACCAGAGCGGCGATTGCGGCGGGTATGGGAACATCATAAATAAATCAATTTGTAATTCGATGCGCGCAGCTAATTGATTTTAATTGTGCTTTGCGGTCTGTCAAACTCAATTTCGCGCACTCCTCGCTGCCCGTTTCGAAGTTTTTGCAGGACACGTACTCGCCGCCATCTAATTGCACGTAAATAAGCAGTGGTCCGATATCCGAGCTGCGAACAGCGTACACTGAACACCAAAACATCGAACGCTGGACAGAGGAAACAGGCCACGTGCATGCCTTTTCCATGTCGCTGCCATCTGCAATGCAAATTAGTTGACTTCAATTAGCAGGCACTGCATCATTTCGCTGCATTTCCGCTACTGTTCCTGTTCCTGTTTCATTTCGGCAACAAAAACACTGGGCCGTGTCCGTGTCCGTGCCCGTGTCCTGCCAAAGGAATAAAGTAGCTAATTGGCCCCGGCGAAAGCCACCATTTGAAATCAGAGCGGATGCGGAAGCGGATGTTGATGTTCGAGTGCTCGTTTCGAACAACATATCCCACCCATGTTGAGCGAATAATTGAAGGATCTTGTTGCGGTGAGTGAGCCTCTGTTCTAATTGACAGATTACAATTAACGACTACGAATTCCGGGCTACATTTCGATAAAGGTGATCTTTAAATTTTCTTTCTTTATTGCAAAAAGCTAAGATAGCTAAGCCAGAGTTTTTTCTTTACTTCGCTACAAGCTATTCCTCGCTGTCTGCCAAATAACAATTTACCCTAATATTTATTTGTTTTGCGAAAAATATATTGGAGTTAAACATCAAATTGAATAAATTCTTTTGCTTTGTGGATTATTCCCGTCGAAGTCAGAGATTCTCCGCATTTGCGAGCGACACAAACAAGCATAGCTTAAATTCTGAATTTTCATTCACTCACTGGCTATGAAATCATTATTTTGGGGCTTGTTTGTTATCAATTTAATTTAAATACACAAAACAGAACTTTCCAGACGCTGGGCAAACGATTGTTGTGAATGCGAATGTATTTTTTCTGTGTTTTACTATTTGCATTTATTTGCAGAAATATTTTCTATGCGAAATCACGCACAATTTAAATGTTTGAAGGTTCGTTTTCGATTCGAGAGGAGGTAAAAAAGCACGAAAGAGGATCCTTATGTACATGCGAATATATATAACTACAATTATTTGCGATAACGGACAGAGGGAGGTGAGTGCCCCTTGGAAATGCGAAGGAAACGACTCCTCTCGGCCGCAATTGAAAAGAAATAACAAAGCGCGCTTCAATAATTTCGGAAAAGCGTCCGAGGGGGTTGGGAAACTAGAAAAGGAAGCACAAAATATAATACAAAATGCGCATGCAGAACGGAAACGGCAAAAAACGAAGGAAGAGCGAAGAAGAAGCGGAAGGGGTGCATGCATTGCATTGTACAAGATTCCTTCTATTATATTTCTTTCAGATCTTCCGCTGCGTAACGGCAAGTTTTTTCACACTTTGGCAGGCAAACTAAATGCAGACAATAACCAGAAAGGGCGTTTTTTTCCAAAGGAAAAAGAGGAGCTCTCCTTTGTTGCGAAAATGTTGAGAAAAAATTTCTTAACGCCAAAAATCAACACTGAAAATTTGTTGAATTGGAAAATTCAATGGGTCAGTGCCCAGGCTAAATATAAAAGGAAGTGGCTAGGAGAAGGTTATAATAATGTTGGTTACACCTAGAATGTCTTCTTTTAATATCAAAATAACTAAAATATATTTTAGGTACAATATCCCTTAAAAACAGTAAATAAACACCGAGAAAAAGGACAACTCTCCGAGGTTTAAAATTAACACACATTTTTATTTAATTTCACCACCATTTACAATATGCCCATACAAGGCTTTGATTTATTTACTTTAAATTAAATTAATTTAATATTTTACTTTAAATATATTTTACACACATTTTCCGGCTCCATCGAACACATACCTTTGATTTATCGGTTTATTTTGGTTTTGGTTTCGCTCATGTTTTTTCTCCGCTGCTTAACTTTCTGGTATTTTGCACATTTAAAGTAGAATCAGTAATTTGATGTACTTAGCATATTTTTGTGTTTCTTATCATTTCTGCATACTTGTTCGCGTGTAAACATTTATATTTGAATTGTGTATGTCCTGTTTTAAACTCATTCGCTGCTGCGCCGTCCACCTTCCATGTTTGTCTTACGTTTTTTCTCGTTACATCTATGCTAGTTTATAAATGTTTTTGCTTAACCTTAATTTGTTTTCGTTTTGGTTTCGGTTTTATGTTAATCGATTTTTTTAGCTCGCTAGTATACACCACATCTCAGAGTGTGGTCTTTGGGGAACAGAAATTGGGGAAATTAACATGAAAAGCAGTCATCAAAAGAAGATCCTTGAACTGGACAGAACCCAGGTGATTCCCAGCACTGCTCAAGTGATGGAGGTGCGAATGCCAGGCTCAAGTACCCGCTGAATAAGAATAAGAAATGGCTTATCACCACTAGAATGACTTTGAGTATATATTCAAATTTTAAACGATAAACCATTTCATATTAGATACAAGTTCGGCATTCATCACTTGAAAACACATCAGTTCCTCCGGCCTGGGAGCCTGCCCAAATACATTTTGAATTACTTAGGGCTTTAACTAACTGGTAACTGGTAACACACGCCTAGGCCAGGGTCTCTGTCCGCGATTCTGGCCAGGCCAGTGGCTGTCTCGACGCCTTGAAGGCGCTGCATCTGGACAGAGGAGGAGTTGGCTGCTCCCTGGAATGTGTCCTCGGGGGTCCTGGGCTGTCCGTCTCGGTATCGGTCTCAGATGCCACCTCAATTAGCCGGAATAAGCCCGCCAGCAGGGCCAGCATTAGGGGCGCCGCATAGACGCCNCTGGGCTGCCTGCCGCCTTGGCTGTCCGTCTCGGTATCGGTCTCAGATGCCACCTCAATTAGCCGGAATAAGCCCGCCAGCAGGGCCAGCATTAGGGGCGCCGCATAGACGCCGGGCCAGAGTCGCGTAGCCGGCGACGCCGATGAATTCGAGAAATACGAGCTGAAAAAGTTCTTCAGGCTCGATTCGGAGGAGAGGGTGACTGCACGCGGAGGGGCGAAAAGAAAGAACCGGAAACGGAAGTCAGTTGGATCTGGATCGGACGCAACTGCCATTGCTCACTCACCACGTGCCGGTATCGGATCCTTTTGCGGTGTGCCCAGCTCGATTTCCTTGTACTCCTGGTACAGATCCCCGATTTGTGCCGAGCAGCGCAGAAGTAATCCGCCCGGATTCGGATTTGGGGCATAGACCGGTCCCCCGTGCCCGTACACCGAGTTCGTGCCGTAAATGCTGCTGTAGATGGCCGGATTCACGCTGGAGAAGTGCACTCCCTGCAGCTGCAACTTCAGCGCAATACGCGAGACAATCAGATTATCCACGGTGCGTATGTACTGGGTCTCAACGTTGGTGACCTGTTGTAAAAGAGTCGAGAAAAATATGCATAAAATGTAAGCATATGGAAAATATAAGGTATTTATTCTTGTATACTATTTTTAGCCCACTGAAATAGGTACTCAAAATTTTCTGTAGAGTCAGGAGTTTGGTAAGGAAGAAAGCAAGACTTTTAGCAAAAGAAGTAAGGAAATGTAAACATATATTACTAAAACCTCCAAGAATTTTAATGTGTTCCATTTACGTATAATTTAAGTTATACAAAACCTACAAAGCAACCATGTTGCCCCTAAATATTTCTTATAAAGTAACAAAGAAAGGTACGACCCCCTTTATGTTATATTCAAGACAGAAGGAAATCCAGGAACTTTTGGATTTACACAGAAAATAAAACATTATAAACCGAACAGCAAAATCAATTATATAGTGAAAATAAACCAACCAAAATGTTTCTTACTTATTTCTACATTTTAAGGTATGTTTTTCTCTGTGCATCAGAAGGCAAACAAGAGGATTATAATTTTAGACTGCGCCTGTTTATTTTACGCTTGCAAATGCATTTGCATATTTTAAGGCGCTCGAGGGGCTTTTCGGTTGTGGGCAGGCCGCGGGCCGAAGGGGAGTGGTGTTCTACAGGAAGGCTTCAACATTTGGCAACGTTTAGCCCTCACGCTCGTAATACTTTTGTTTGTACTTCTCCTTTTGGCCGTTTGAACGGACCGAGCAGAAGGAAAAAACTTTTGCCAGCCAGCATCTTGTCGCCATTTGCAAGTTGGCACAGTTTGCCAAAGGACAGGGGGCAGCAGGGGGCGGGGCCCGGCCGGATGTCGGGGGATTTGCCACATGTGCTGGGAGACACTTCTGTATGCATGGAAATTATGTATCAAGGAACTTTATCTGTGTTAATGCAATGCAGCAAAAAGCAGCGGCGTCTGAGCACAACACAAACACAAGGAACAAGTTGAAGTTAAAAATCGAAACAAAACTATGCGACGAAAGGATACCCTAGGATTTTTAAGAAACCCATAACATGATTGTTGAACTTAATTACAAATTATTTTAAACTCATTTGAAGGGAAAACCAATGGTTTATAATAAAGTAATACGATTTTACAGATATTACTTAACCTTTTAATAAAATTAAATAAAACCCCGATAAATATAGATCAATATATATATTACATAATTCTCCATAAATCTATCCGACTTTGCTAAAAAACAATATAGCCTCTCCTGCTACAAGTACCCATGAAAAAAGGCAACGAGGAAGCCTCACACAATTGCACACATTAGTGGCTGCCGCGGGGAGGAGGACATGAAAGGACTTTGGACGGGGGACACAGCGAGCACTGGACATGGCCAGCACCACCGGCTGGCTAAAAAACGAAAAGGGGCCAAGACTGCGACGCATTTGACGAAAGTTTTAGCCAGTTCTCTGCAGGCTTTTGCCAGCTTTTCAAAGCATTTTCGAGCTCTGTTTCTTATGCACCATTTCTGCTTCTGTATCGGTCCACATCCGCATCTGTATTTGTATCCCGATCCCGGTCCACGTCCATGTCCTCGCTGCGTAAGTCCACTTTATTTGCGCCCGCTCCAAGATGCTTAAACTTGCATTTGGCTTAAATGCTGCCAGCAGCTCCTTCATGCGAGAACAGCTTTTATGCTTAATGGCAGTTATTTAGTGCAATTCACTGTAAAATTGTTGCCATACGAGAATCTGCCAGTCGCCATCTCCGAGTCTCTTTCTCCTTTTCGTCCGTGTGTGTGTGCCAAAGGATTTGCGCTTTGATAAATAATTTTTCCCCATACGCATGTGCAAGTGCCAAAAAGCAGATGTTTAAGCAGCAAAGTTCTCTCTCCATTTCCGTATTTTTCTTGCCAGTTTTTCTTTATTTTACTGGGCCTTGTGCAAACATGGGGAATTAGACGTACACATATATAGTTGCCAGTGTCCTTGGGCTCCACGAGATACCTCTAAAGAATTCAGGCCTCGAACTTATGTGTGGATTTCTGCAATTGTGTTGCAGCTCAGCTTGGGGTTTTTTGGGAAAATTTCTAGCTAATGGAGAGCGGGTCCAAAATAAGCCGGAAATAAAACTACTTTATGTGAGCCTTGGATCGTCCGGGTTTCTCTGCCGAAACTCATACAAGTAATCCCCTTCTCTTCATGTTTTATTTATTGCTGAGATATGAAACCATTTGCGCATTTTGCGGTTATATTTCGGAGCATATTGAGAGAAGTTTTCGAATAACGAAACGCACTTTAGGAGTCTCAAACATAAAAAGTATGGTATATAATTTGTTGACAAACAAGAACTACGTTATCATCTTAATGGACTGGACTAAAGGTATAAGTGAACAATAAAACTTTTTTCAGAACACAAAATTGAGAATGTATAAGACTGGAATTATTGTTTAGACTTCAATTGTATTCTTAAACTATAAACTTTAAGAGCATTTCTCTGAACGATCTATCACATTTTACTGGAACTCTTATGGGTATTTACAAGTTCTTGTAGTCACAAATACTTCATATAAATATATCTTGTAACCCGAACTAAATAAGACCTGGAATTTGGGTTTCTACCAATTTCATTTCTCAGTGACACTTTGACTGCAGGCATAAATTTCCATGCGCTGGCGACGACTCCTTTTCTTTGTCCCTCCCCAGACTTGGAAAATACAATAAATATATTTTATATTTCATCCAATACAGGGACCCGAAGTGCACAATTTGTCGTACGTGCCAGTGTTTGTGTGCACAATGCATTGCAAGCGTATCAATAACAAATAAATTGTGGATAGCACTGCAATATCTTTCGGGCCGTTACTGCGAATGGTTACTGGTAGCTGTGAGCTGTGAGCTGGTAACTGGCTTTCTGCTGCCAAGAATGCTTGTAGGTACAGAGAGAACTATGGCACACAGGGCTGCCAAATGCTATGGCCACGAAGCTTTTTTCAATTTTCCGCTAAATTTGGCAGGGCTCAAGTGCTATTTGTCTTCATTAATGCGAATGCGCCTAGAAGTTTGGCAAGAGCGCCCCTGGATGAATTCTTTGGCCAGGCGACCGTTCAACGTTGGTTCGTTCAACCCCGATGATGGCAAATTCTGCGTAGCATTTTTAAGCCGACGCCAAATGACATGCAGCAGTTATTAATTGGCAATTTACATGCCGAATGATTAATGCCCGGGTCCCAGGGCGGCGGAAGCAGCCGGGAACCCGAAATGGAGCCACAGCAGCAGTCTCAAACCGAAGGCACATATGTCACCAGGAGGCGGAAGTTGGGGCACAGCCCTGGTCAAAAAGTTAGTTTCATCACTAAATCACTTTGTGAGCAATGTGTTTATAATATCTAATATATTTCAGACACAAATTTCCCAAATCTCTCAACTTAAACCTAAAACATAGCAACATTTCTAAATAAATATTTTTTCCAAGGCTTTTAGATCCAGAAAACGTATTA
>VNJV01020268.1:0-63023 GCA_008042635.1 Drosophila nikananu | reverse complement strand
AGATTGCCCAGTATTTGACTTTAAAATATAAGAAACAAGTAAGAAAGCTACAGTCGTTCGTGAACGACTGTTATAAACCATGTACCAAAATATATCCCCGCTTTTGCCTATTGCGACTTTTGCCTATTAGAGAAATGTAAACAAACTCGCTCTTTGCAAANTAATTTGAAAATTAATTTAAATTCAGTATGCAGTTTTATTAGCCTTATGAAAACTAACTCAGAGCTGTTTTCCGAATTCAAATTAATGTATTTTTAGCCTAGTTATCAAATTTTTAAGATTTAATTTTCTAAAAAATTATCTTATAAATATTCATATTTTAATACTCCTTTCGGGGTATTATAATATCAGTCAGAAGTCCATAACTCATTGAAGGAGTCATTTCCGACCCTATAAATCATATATATTCTTGATCAGCATCAACATCTTGTTGTAATTCACTTAGCTGGGTTTCCACTACTATATACCCCTATCTGTATATATAATGTTAGTACCTTAGTTTAGGGACGACAAATTTCAGAACATTTTTAAGGAAAAATGATGGAAACAATCATCAAAAGATCATCAAAAATAATGAAATACATTTTGCCAATTCACTTAAAATAAGACAGACCTAATTTATATTCCGTCAACGAAGCGATTGGACCTCGACAGCAAAGATAAAAAGGAGGGAGCTTGCTCTTTTAAGTATATACCCTTCCACAACCACTATCTCCGCTATGGTAAATGATCTAAGAGTTGGTTTGTACAAGGTATGAACTTTTACTCTTTGTCAATTCGTTCTTTTCTCCATTACAAAGAACTAACTGAAGTACTCATACCCCTTGTTAGAGCATTCAGAACGCTATAGGGACCTGATATTAATAAGACTTATTCTCACATTAAAAACTCTTTTTTATGCAGGCCGAGTCAGCCCAATGCCCAAAACGAACGAGATATCGTTCGAGCACTCTGGATCGAGAAGAAACCAGGTCCTACCTGCCGGCATACAAACCCCACCAGACTCGCCGCCTAACTCAGCCCGATAGCGCCAAAGAAATCGACATCTGTTGCCACCTGACAATGGCATGAGCTACCCAAGCCAAGTGTGCTTGGCTTAATTTGAGCTCGCGGTTCGCTGCCGACGCAAAAATTAGCATTTGTGTAAACAAGAGAATAAAATAAACTATGGCAAGTCGGTGCATCACATGTCGTGACGAGATGTTGTTTTAGTTTGCTCCCAACTGAGAAATTGTTGCGCAAATATTGGCTTTAATGCCGTCTAAAAATATCCCGTCTCCGGTCGCTGGTAGTTGCAGCTTTAAGTTATAGGAGCAGACGTCAAATATTGTCGCACCTGTCACAGGTGTGGGCAACGTCTATTTCGGGGCGCAACTGCGCGTGTGCCGCCGCCCGCCCTGGAGTAAGTGAGAGGGTGACTTGAACTGCGTAGCGGCTTGGCATCACATGCTGGCCTTCCCGCGAGGCGTGATCTTTCCATTAAAGATGCGTAAAAATTAGCACGGGTTCCGATGCTGCTGGACTACTTTGATAATTAACCAACAATTTAATACTCGTTATAAAGCAAGGCTAAAAATAGAAGCCGGCTGCCTGGCTTATTGTTTACATGTTAAATTGTCTGCCTTTTGTTTTTTTTTATCTGGGAATTGGGCTATTTTAAGCCCGCCTGAGGTGACAACGCTACGACTGTTTCACTAGAGATACTATTCATTTTTGTACAAGGAATTTTGATGTATTTCAGGAATAGAATAGAATAGAATAAATATGAGTCTTGGACTGATCATTAATTCTAATATTTAGGGAAACCATATAGAGTATTGCAGAAGATAGATATTTAACTATTTTGCGGGAATACTACGATGTACAAAAATATGAGTAACTGGTAGACAATATATAAACAAATATAGCCAAGACTCCGGTCCAGTGTAATTACACACACACCAGATCCGCTGAAGCTATTTCTAACCCAAGAAGATGGGTTTAGTTTAAGAGGTCGACTTCTGAGAACAAACGTACAGCTGGCGTCACTCAGATAGCAATGCAAAATACTTATTTGCAGTGCGGTGGGGAATGGGCAGTGGAGATGGGGAGACAGCGAGTATGCGAGCCCTGTGTGTGTCTGCGTGCGCACACGATTGGTTGGCGCCTAGATTGCAAGGCAGAAGTGACAATTTTAAAATAAAACCAGACTGACGGAGGCGCGGGGCTGGGGCTTGTGGCGGTGCCATTGCATCGTTGACCAAGCGAAATCACAAAGAAAATAAAGGAAAAGAGGCAAAGCTATTAGGCGACACGGCGCGACGGCTACGGCTACTCTTCATCGTATGCCAAATGTTTGTCTAGCAATTTTTGTGTAAAATATTTAAAATAAACTGCCAGCTGCTCCTCCTGCACATAAGACATCAGAACTTTAATCCTGATATTGGTTCTGATAATACTTTGTAAAAATATTAAATAATCAGCGCATTTCATTCGCGTTTTTGGTAAAAAAATATGGCCCAAAATAGGCTCGCTGCATAGACAGACGCTGGCTAACTGGGCACTGCAGTGGCCAATTAACAATTAATTTGCTATAATTTAAGTCTTCTGCGGTTTGTTGTTATTTTGAGTGCGTAATTGACGTGGCAGACAGGAATTTAAATTGAGAGATAGGCGACGGCGATGTGATGGCGGTGAGCAGCACGCAGTGCGCCGACGCACAGACTGTCTCACCTCCGGGCTGCTCGTTGCCGGCGTCAATCTTTTGCCGTGCGTAAATGTCACTACTTGGCGCCAATGATCCATACGCCATTGGCATTCATTTAAATTGCCTAATAATCATTATATTAACGGTGGCCCATGCAGAGGCAAGCACTAAGAATCCCCTAAGGAGTGACCAGCATATATGTATGTACATATGTACATAGTATAAATATTAAGGTCTCTGGCTTGCAACAGGTAATAAATTTTGAATGTGTATGAACACGTCCTAAACCATTTAGTAAGGAAAATCATGAATTGAGATCCTTAAACGCTAGTAATCCTATTGCTCCAATAATATCTACCAAACAAGCTCCAACTGGAATTTGGAATACTCCTTTCAAGGGCAGACAAATATGCGTGGGGGCGTTCTTTAGTCCCCAATTTAGTCAGACAGAAGACGATTCCTTCAAAACGCAGATTCACTTTTAGGCCGCGTTTATACAGACCGTTTTTGCCTTTAATTCGGTCTCGCTTGCGTGAGAGAATTTGAAAGAAATCATCGCTCACTCAGGCATCTGCAAATTTGATTTAATTCATTTTCAACACGCGATTTTCATGGACGAGTGTCCAAGTGTCCTCCTTCAATTTGAATTGTGGTAGAACCAACGGTACCAACTTTATAATTTTATTTTAAATCAAGTCGGGGAAATGAAGTAAAAATTACCGATAATAACAACTCGGTAACACGGCTGGCTTGGTGCCGCAGCTGTTGGGAAAGTCTAGGCTAATAAATACGCCAAAGAGCAACCTGACGCAATATGCCCGGGGAATTGCAAGTTTATTGATTTCCATTGCAGAAGCCATTCAGGCTGCAAAGCATGAAATACGACGCCCTAAGTAGTATCCGTTATTCAACTAACTATGTCCTGCCCCACAGCAGAGCTTGAGAGCAATGACGCCAGACAACAGAGCAACCGATACCAATCTGCCCTGCGATTGCCCCACTCAAGGGCCACATTTCAACGGTAGGACGGAGCAAAAAGCACAAGTGCTAATAATGCAAGTGCAACATCTGGCAGCCTAATTCACTGGCTTCCAGGCAAGGTTGAGGCTTAAATGCACACTAAATGCTGACTGAGTTACGTTACTCCTTCCGCTAGTGGCTTACTTCAACTCGAGTACAGGGTGTCCAGGTGGTATTGTTGAAGATGGAACTCACCCTCAGTAATTTATGACGACAATCGAACTCAGTATTACTGACATCGCCGTTTGGGCAATACGAGGCCCCTTACAGCCACCAAATTTACGCATTTCTGCAGCAGCCATCTGTGCCCGGTGACACTGCCATCGTCAAACCCAGTCCCATCCTAGTAATCTAAGTCGCGGCGTGGACATGCGCAATGCACTGGCGCCAGCATGTCCTCACGTCTACGCAATATGCCCTGCTGGACCACGACCAGCTCACATCATCCCACCCGTCTGACGGCTCTGTTCTTGCCAAATGTGCCACATTGAAGCAGCATTTGTATATTCTTATGTACATACTCGTACAGGATACATGCATTAGCCCTGCTAAACTCGGGGACAAACGAAAGCATTTTAAAGTTGACAGATTCGGATCTTGAAATGCGCACCCCTTATAAGCAGTATCGTTAGTTTTGTCAAGTAAAGCTAGTCCTGGATATTAATACTACCATTGTTTTAAATTCAGGAATCGGGGGTAGCTCTGTGGCCGCAATTAAATGACGGAAATTTTTGTCTTCCATCAGGGCCACGAAAAACTTAAGGACGTGGTTTATAAAACAAAGCAAGTAGCAAAGAAACAGACACCGACGCCGCCGGCTGCTTGTGCCGGGAGTCGGCGACGGCAACACCGAAAAAGGATGCGGACGAACGATGTGTCCAACTACCTTATAAAAATATGCAATCAAACGAGTGTAAGATTGATCTCGGGCGATATTCTGAGAAATCGAGAGCCGGTGCTCCAGTCTGATCGTTGGTCCCTTAGTTAAAGGAGCACACTCACACTCTCAGGCACACCGGTAGTATAAGCACAACATTTTTAAACAGGAACGAGCGGAGCGGTCAAATGTCTGTTTAGTTGCCCAAAAAAGAAAAAAAACCTGCACGGCATCTTCCCATTTTTGTGGATTTATCGCTGACAGCAATGGCCAAGGACAGTCTTAGTGGGACTAAAATTTTAAAATATTTCCAAAAGCTTTTATAACATAGCATAATTTGTCAAAAAACGTTTGAAATTTAATTTTAGAGCTACAATTTGGAACCCTAGTATACTGCATTTTGATTATAACCTTACACATATGTAACATAACATCCCATCGCTTTAACTCGCTTTATACTATGATTTTTATGCCACAGGTAAACCTTTGTAACTCGGATGGCCTCCTCAAGGTGTCCTTGCCAAATCCGATATCCGCTTAAAAGGTGGTTGTCAGTTCATCAGTACGTAATTGATTCTGACAGTGCGTACTCGCATTGTCACCGCACCAGACTGAACGCGGCTAGTGTGAATCCACGGGATTAACGCATACACATGATAATACCACAGAATGCCCCGTGAGCGGGGCAAAAAGTGATTGATTTCGCGGACTTTTCGAACGGCAGTAGGCAATCGGCAAGTTCCAAACAAATAAATATGTGCAAGTAAGTCCCAAGCACCAATTTTTCGATAAATTCTTCTTTTCGTTTTTGGACGACCGTAATTCGGACGCAAGGCAACAACAGTGCGTTCGTCTGAACGCGAAACGGGTTGCATTCCGTTGACCATTTCAAACAATTGGCAGTGGCAGCTGCTGAACCAGACCCAGCGAAACGGAGGCCCAGGAGCATCAGGGGCTTCAGGGCACCAGTGGCACCAGCGGAGGACGAAGCCTCAATTGAGGTTTAATTTAGAATGTACCCAGTGCCACCGCACCGTGGAGGCATTGATTGCACAGTGTTCTGTGTGACATGGGCACACTGTCGGAATATTGATAAGCCTTGTTCACTTTTGCGCCTGGCTGGCTAATCGGCGCAGGCCGGCGAGGACAACATGCTGTAAATTGGTGCGAATGCATTTGTTACCATTTACTCAGCCGAAGCCCGAGTCCAAGCCGATGCCGAGGTCTGCCGCCAGCCCAATTTTGTGCAATATAATTGGACTTTTTTGGACCAAAAATGTCCAAGCTGCAAGGAATGTCCGAGCGTTAATTAGACATCGATTTAATTTAATCTTTGTGAAGCACTAAAAGCCAAAGGATATTCTAGAAAAGAAGCTACTTAACTTCCGAAAAAACATTTGTTAATGCCTTAATTAGTCAACAAATCTTACATGAATCATGCCTATTAATAAATATTCGTGTCTTGTGGCAACCAATAAAGTTAATAACATAATAACTGCTGATAAATGGCAACATTGAGTAAGTTATTTGTGAAATGCGATCAACCGAAAGAGAGATGCCAAAGCCAACGATTGGCATTACGAAATGTGCAATAACACGAGCGATCTGCGCTTGTAAAATATGAAATTAATAAACGGCAGGCAGGCGGTGTCCGACCACAAGCTCCTGCAGCTGGTTAAGCGATAATTACCTCACGCTCCATGGGACAGGGATCGGACTTGGGACCGGCCACCAAAAACGTTCATCCTGCAGACCAGGTAATGAGAAAGCTGCAAGGCAGGAATCAATTTCCGATTTGCCACAATCTCTGGCTTCCCCATGCTTGCTTAATTGTGTTGTATTTTGACTAATTATTGTGAATGGACGCATATATGTGAAAATATGAATAGTCTTTAAATTTTTCTTTCTCTCAACTTTAAAGTGCTTATTTATTGAAAGGAGCTCTGCACATTTTAGTTTGGATTAATTTCAGTGGCTTTTTTTTGCCACAATAAGGGCCGCCGCTTACAAAACCATAAACAAAAACTGATAAAATTCATTGACTCATTGATTTGTGTAGTAGGTTTCAGTTAAAGTTAAGATGCTGCTGATACAATTTTTATACATTTATAAAAAAAACTGTAGGGTTGCATATGGGCATCTGTTTAAAAATGTACGAATGAAAAAGATGTTTGTGTGTATGCTACACAGACCATAAGGCTTCCGAAATGAAAACCAAATTTGGAGACACAGTCGCATCAGTAATCCACTTCATTAGCAAAATGGTGGCATGCGTGACACGTACAAACTTGAACCATAAATAATACTTTTTTCCTGGCAGCCGCTCGCTACATCCTTGGGAAATATTTGCAGGCTGGACGTTTTCGGCCTGGCTTATTTAGCTGCTGCTGCTGCTTTTTGCCGGCCATGACAAAACAATGTCAACTGTCTTGAGAAACACATGTAGACATAAACGTCAATTCAGGACAGCCTGCATGCCCAGTGACGACTCTGGCCATGCTGTGTCCTTAATCGATTATCATTTTTAATAATCAATTTCCGAGGCCCTTCGATATCAAGCAGCGGCTTCTGCTTTGCCATCCACGCTACTTATGGGCAGACGCTCAGGCTCTGTCTCCGGCTCCGGCTCAGTTGACGATGACAGCACGTTGACATTTATGAGTTGGAGCGAGGCGCAGTGGCCTAGGCCCAGCTTCGAGGGGCACTGCTATTTTAATTGCAGAATCTCAACTTACTCCGTGAGCATGCGTGTGCGTTTGGCAGAGATGAAATCATAAATCTGCGCGCACAGTGAGTGCCAGGCAGGCGTTTGGGTACCATTGCATTCCTGCGAATGTCCGTCTGTTCGCCTACCCTCGTCCAGCCGGGCCAAATAGATGCAACGAAGTCAACGTGGCCCTTATAAATTTGTAGAACATGTCTTTCGACAGGTTGCATTTCAAACAGTAGCATATTAATTGATCTTAAGGGATACACAGATATTCTACTTCTCAGGACGCCGCCATCGATCAAAAGCACGCTCCTTAGCAGAACGACCTAAAAAAGGTTTCGGGTGCACATATATCGTTGGTTGAGTAAGACTTGTACAGAATATAGTTACCTTTCAGCTTTGGCCTCATCTGGCTGCCTTCTATGACCACTTCCCAGAGCTTTACGTCGCCCCGGATGTTTACAATGTCGACACAGGCCGGGTTCATTTGCTGCTTGAATTCCAACATCAACTTTGTGTTGACGAATAGTTCGTAGTACCCTTTGCGGCACACAATCACGATTACAAAGGCGCCGCCTGGCCTGAGGGTTGTGTTCAGGCGCGACTCCTGGCAGTTCACCCAATCGCCATTTTGGTAGGCGCCCCGCTTTATCACAGCCTTGCCGACCTTGTCACGCTTGCTCCGCAGGAAAATGGGACTGAAATAAAACGATACTGTGGGCTGGGGCCAAATCTCCTGTCCTTTCTGAAGAGCGACACTGAAGCTTTGGGGCATTAAGCAGACGCGACCCTCGATTCGCAGGGCGTTTCCTTCATCCAGCGGAAATCCTTTCGGAACCTTCCCGAAGAAAGGAAGGGTGATGCCTTTACGGAACAGAAACTCTTTGTGCGACATTGTGGCCGACAGGAAAAACAAGTCGTTTTCCCCGTCATCATCATCTATTAGATATGTGGCCGTCTCAGTATCGTTAATTCCCTTTATCGTTTTCGGCATCGAGTGTGTCAGGCGAATAGGATACTCGGACACGCAGTGGCTATTGATGACAAGATCCGAGACGTCCCCAACTACCGTTACATGCTCCAGCCACCTGTAGGGCACACGGTGCGTATATGTCGCAAAATGGTAGCCGTTCACAGCGATTAGAAAAACACTCTCTGTCAGCAGGATCTGCATCCAAAAGGACTTGCCTCGGTTCAGCTGGAAGCCTAGGTTCGATGAATTTTCCTCGGGACCCCACTTCCCCTTTATGCGCGAGTTGCGCGTAATATAGTTTTGAGGCAATCGTGCTCCCACTTGCAGCAGCACATCGTATAACTTATCAGGCTGTTTGGAGAGGAAATTTATGGAAAAGTGCTCACATGCCACAGAAATCATTCCGTGGAAGACGAAACATTGACCTGGCCTTGGGTACTGAACCAATTTGTACTGTTTGCGACAATGGGACTGCGAGCGCTCTTCGTAGAACATGGAGATGGCGTCCAGATCCTTTCTTAGAGCGATGACCTTGGCTCCAGGAAACATACTCGTGGTCGAGAGGAATAAACAAATGCGAAACAAACTATAATTAAATCAAATTCAGTTAAAATATACGACAAAATGCCCCTAATTTTGACATAATATTCCTGAACGTAGGCAACTTGGAACAGGCACAGACCCTATAAGCGCCCTTAAACTCTACAAAGGACACCGTACTTGATTCGGAGGGGCCATGTATTATTCGTTTATGCCTTCGTTTTGCTCGAACCCAAGATGGACCGTAAGCTGCGAAAGCTGCATTTGCCAACAACCTGTTGTTGGAACGCCAACATTTCAAGAGCGAGGGAGCTTGTTTCATTCCACAGGTTTTCTCTTCTGTGTGTATTTCAAGCTTTTTTTGGCATGCCTAGAAACGCGTCAGTTCACAATAGAAATTGAACTTTTAATGGTAACAAGAGTATATTACACTATTATTTATTATACAATATACTGTAAACATTTTAAGTGAATAAAACTGTTATCGTATTATTGTCGCCTAATCAATAAGAAAACAAGCATTAAATAAAACCCAATGCTGGTCTGGACGCACCTAGTACTCAGTATCACACAAAGGATTGTGATAAATGCGCACATTCCTTCCCCTAATTAGAGGATTCTGCTCCAGCGTCACATTCCATAGCTTGACGTCGCCTTGGATGTACACAGTGTCGACTAGCTCAGGGCTGACCTTGTACTTAAATTCCGTGATGAACTGCCGATTAACGTACACCTCGAACGAGTCCTTGGTGCACACAATAACCAGTATGAAAGTTCGACCGGGACGGAAGTTCGTGTCCAACTCCGAACGCTCCTCCTCGGCCCAGGCACCGTTAACCCAAGCATTGCGACACACCACCGCATTTCCTAAGGCACCGCTGCTGGCCTTCGAGAAGCGGGGGTTTAAGTGGAATGCTATCACTGGATGTGGCCATATGTCCTGCCCCTGCTGCAGGTTGATATAGAACGAATGTGGCAGCAGTCGCACCCGTCCCTCGATCTTTAGGCATCGCCCCTCGACCAGGGAGTTCGGCGGCAGCGCGCCATAGTAGGGCAAGGTAAGCCCAAGGTCGTTTGTGCTGTGGTCACTCTTTGGCGAGCTCTCCAACTGTTTGGTCGGCGCGCCGATAAGGCACCACTCCTGTGGTATGGTGACAGCCTCCTCGGCGTTGGCGTCAATCTCATCGATCCCATCATCTACGTGCAGCTCTATGTTCTTTGCCTCCGACTCAGGCAAGCGTTGGGGATAGCTCATGACCAGCGCCCGCTGCATTTCCACGTCCTCCACGTCACCCTTGACCTCAAGAATTCGGACGTCCTTGTAGGGCACTCGATGTTTGTACTCGGAGAAATGCTGACCGTTCACCGATATCATGTAACAAGGGTTTGTGACGAGCACTTGAATGGAAAACTTCTCTCCGCGGGACAGGACGAAGGGCAGTGCCGAGGATACTTCCTCGCTGCCCCATATCTCCTCCACTTTGGTGTTGCGAACGATATAGTTCTGGGGCAATCTTGGGTTAACATGCAAAGCTATATCCTTTGAGTCGTTGTTGCGCACAAGATTAATGGAGAATCTGAGGATATGTATAAAATGATTAGTTAATTGGCTCAAGTTGGGCGAAGTCCAATTTACTTGCCGTTCGCAGTTCACTGGCAGCCTTCCAGAAATGGTGAAGCTGAGACCCTCACTCAACTGGCCGATCTGGTCGTTGTAGTACTTTGGCTGTGGATCCGTATATTCGTAATATGAGGTCTACAAGGGGCACCGCAACATGTAAGATAATGAATACAAACATAAGGCAGCAGTTCTGTTGGTAAGTTACTGAATTTGATGATGATGGTTGCCTCCTCGCCAGTTCATGCGGGACTGCATTATGCGAGTTCCAAAAGGTATACATTATATGGAATACTGTTGCAAAGCCTACTCGGGCCTACCGAAAGCTAATCCCACTTATGACGACATTCCTGACGAATGTCAATTTCATATTTTATGGAAGCACGTTCTTGGGCACTGTTTTTGATTGCCTTAACCGCTTCGACACTGGCTATTTTTGGCTCGGAACAATTAATTGTTTTACCCGTTTTGTCTCTCATTTTTGGCATTGTTTACTTGCTTAAACAGTAACTCAAGCTCTTCGCTTGCAAGGTTTTTCTCTTCGGACTTTAAATTTTCCTGAGGCGCCACGAATCAATATTCCCCGCCTTTAGCCCTTAGTGCTTACCTCATTCAAGCCACCTCTCTTGTTCTTGCGGCAACAGCACAGCCATTTTCCACAAAGGACACTTAGGCACATCTTATATCCTGATCAGCTGATCAACTGATAAACAGTGAAAGATCGGACGTACTTTTGTACACTTCAGTGCCTTAAGCTCTGTTTTTAATCCTAGTTGATGCAATGATTCAACATTGTCCTTGCACTATTCGCGGTACACCGAGCATAAAATCTAAAAACACTAAGGTTTTGCATGTATGTACATATGTATGTATGTTTGTACTTTAAGTTACTAGAAGCTATGAACGAACACAAACTTGGTGTGGAAGAACCATTAAAATAAGTGGACAGACAATTGTTGTTTCACAGCTGAGGAAGAAATCTGTTTGACCGTTGTTATTTTTTTTCGATTGTCTCGAGCTTCGCGAATGACTCGCTCTAAGAGAATCGAAGGAGACAACACCGCTGCGTCGCGACAGCGTCAAAAAGCTCTTTGTGTTCGTACATAAAACGAAAATAGGTGTTCATCGACCCTGCAATTCTCTGTCCTTCCATACATCCTACATATGTACACATGGACACGTAAGAAAGCCGCTGATTCAGCTTCGATGTGGAAGCTATCAATCCAACTCAGTTTCTGTAAACAGTAACACAGATAATTGCTGTCTTGTGTTTAAATTGGAGATTATTTTTTCTGAGCAAAACAAAACGAAGCTTGGGGCGGACGCGACTGTGCCAGACAGCTGCGAAAGAGCTTTCGAACGCGGAGCAGAGCACACCCCAACAATGCGAATGGAGGAATTACTGCAGAGCACGCTAAATGTCAAAGTAAAGACGCAGTAGAATGAGGAGAGAGAGAGAGACGTTTGGACGAAAATAAGAATGTAGTAGTGTGTAAGCTGGCGCTCTCTAAATTTAAAATTCACTAATTGCAAAAACACACCAGACGGACGATTGCGCCCCAGTTTTACGATTACGTACTTTACACTCCCGGCCGTCCACTACCTCGATGTCGCTGAAGTAGTCCATCACCGGTTCCAGCTGCTGGCACTCCGCCTGCTGGAACCTCAGGTGCATATTTTGGTCCCGTTCCCGGTCCATGTTTTGACTGCACTCTGCTCCCGCCTCTATGGCCGCAAAATCAATGACGTCCGGTCGATGCCGATGCATGTCGAGGAGGGCCAGACTATCGGGGTTTTCCAGGAACTGACGCAACCAAAGCTCCCGACAATGAAATCTAAATAGTTGCAGGCGGCGCTTGGTGCGGTAGTAACTCAGACTTCGTTCGATATTAAAGGCGTTCTGCCACAGCGCATCCGACAGATCAACGAGCTCGCGAACGGAGTGGCAGACGAGTAGTATTATTGCCGTCATACTAACACAAAAAACAATGGGTTAGCGTTTTTCACCGATGCAGAGATGCAAACTTGTTCTGGCGGGCTCACGCTCTCACTTTCTCTCTTTGCTCTCGCACTGGCTCTCGTTTTCGGTCCACTGATAACTCTCTCTGGTTAAACGAAATGTTGTTGGGGTCTTAGTACGCTAATTTCTGACAGTTGCGTGAGACTGGAGCCTTGGGGGGGTCTTTTTTTATGCGCTCACTATTCCGATTTGTTTTTATGCCGGTCTGACGGTCACCTAAGGTCTGGTTGTCACCTATACCCCAAACTTTGTATCGACACCAAAATAGCTTTTTCCCCCTGTGATAACGCACACCAACGCACATATACGGGGCGCCTATCCCCATATGTATACATCGGTATGTATGTATTCTTCTATATAGGGGACATCAAACGCAGACAATCCCCAAACTGTCCGAACTTCCGATAAGAGTTCAGGTACATGGCTTTCTTATCCACCATGAATGGGCGGCGATGAACCATGAATGAATCCACCAATAACTTACATCATCGTTTCCGAAGCGCCGATAGTTACCCGGATCGCTCCGCTTCCGTTTCTTGCAGCAGCAGCAACTCATCTTACTCAGATAGATCAGATAATTCCCACTCACAAACACAAACTGAATCTAAAAACCAGGGCGTTATCTGTGGGATGGCTGGCCACGACTGACCTTGCACATTAACACGGAATTACTATGTAAATATAATAATTTTGTATCTTATTCTTAAGTGGCAAAAAATAAATTCGTTGGTTCCCAGAAACACTGGCTAAAAATATTTAACCTTGCTTAGACTCGATATAAACGACCGCCGTCT
This sequence comes from Drosophila nikananu, assembly GCA_008042635.1. Classification (NCBI taxonomy): domain Eukaryota; kingdom Metazoa; phylum Arthropoda; class Insecta; order Diptera; family Drosophilidae; genus Drosophila; species Drosophila nikananu. The sequence continues at coordinate 49,785 of VNJV01020268.1, read as the reverse complement.
GTCGCGAAACTTTTTCAACTGATTTTCGCTTTGCACACTTTCATCAAGTGGCTGAGTCAGCCACCAACGCCTCGGCATAGTTCATTCATAGATGTACAAAAGCATGAAAATGTTAATTGTATGACAGAATACTTCTAATTGGATATTTTTTATAGATAAAAGTAAGCTTTTTACTGCCCCATTTATTCCCAAATGATAACTTTTTGAGCGTACTTACAAATAGTATTACAAAATTTATTTGTTTTGGTTAGAAAAATATGTGAAAATTGCTATTAACTCTACTGAGTTCCGTCTCAATCTATATATCAGGCTAAGTCGGCTTTTAAACAGAAGAAACACTTCTCTTTACAGTTTTCATGCCACTTGTGCTCAACACAGAGACCACAAAACGAACAATTATCGTACAATATGCACCTGTATAAGCAGCTTTCTTACAAGAAGGTAGCAAAATTAAAACTAAATAATAGGGTACTGGCTAAACGTGATTTTTGTCTTGAAAATATATTTAAATAACGTAAATTTTCAAAGATTTAAGGGCTTAACTTTTTCATCATAGGTTTTATCCTTACAAATAGTTGTTCAATACAAAAAGAAACGCATTAAAAATTAGTATATTCAAATAGTTTCAGGGCTTCACAAGAAATTAAATCAAAGATATATAAATTTATAGATGTATAATTACATAGAAATATAAATAATTGATAGATAAAATTACGATTTCATATAGTTGTACTATCGAATCAATAAGGTTCATAGACTCTATAAACTAAAAAAGTTTCAACATTTGCGCGTACATTGTACACGGTTGAACATAATCAAGAGACTAAAGCTATGTATTTTTCATTTTTCAAAACTAATTTCTCATATTTCATATGTGAAATAAAATGTTAATATTTTGTGGCCAGAAAGTAATCAGCGCTGCCGAGTGGATCGCGTACCCATTGCATGCTGCGACTTGGGGGACGGTCCCTTGTAATACTTTGACAAGCTCTTGCTCGTGCGGGTCGGGCGGTTGCTACTGTTGCTGCTACTGCTTCTTTCCATAGCTCTTTCAGCGTCCGTCTTCAACGGCAACTCGTCATCCTCGTCCCATCGCTCCAATTTCTTTTCTTCATCGCCAGAGTCCCCTGTTGCGTCGGTCTTGGATTTACGGCTCCGGCGGTTCCGCGACGAGGAAGAACTCACATCGGTACGTTCAGATTTCTCGCTGAAAATGGAAAAAATTTACCAGGTAGTTCTTATTTAAAAACTGATTGAACTCACTCCTTAACAGTCAACTTGGCGTCATCTACGGATGGTATCGTCTTGCGCTTCAGCAGTGCCAACTCTCTTTCCGCAATTACTTTCTTGCGCTCATCCGCCGATTCGGCCGCACTGAGCTTGGTCGTAGAATCTGCCAGTTGCTTTACGGGCTCCTCCTGCTTCACCCGCTTTAGTTGCTGTTGTTGCTCCTGCGCTTGCTTCAGAGAGCGCTTAAGGGCGCTCCTAAGGGTGTCGCGTGAGCTCTCAGGAGCCACATCCTTACCAAGCCGGGGAAGACCGATCGCCTCCAACAGCTTTTGGCCGAGCGCAGCCTTAACCTCCGACTTGCGAATGGGTGCCGTGTCTGCCTTGCAGTTTTCCGTATCTCCACTGGTTCCATTCGACGGAGCAGCCTCAATGGCTTCTGGAAGGTCTTGCTCAGTTGTCGGCATATGATCGTCGAGAAGGCTCGGGGCCTCCGGCACTGTGCTTGAGGGTGCCTGGGACGGCTCAGCCGAGGGTTCTTCAATTGATTGCTTCACTGCTCGAACTGTTCTGTCAGATTTCTTTGATACAGTTTCCTCTGGCACACTAGAAGAAGCTGATTTTGGAATCTTTGCAGGGAATGAGTCCCTGTTGCTACGCCCTGCAGTTTCAGGCGACTTTGAGGCCTGAATAACGGTCCTACGTCTCTTAACAATTGGTCTAGTAATTGCAGGTTGCTCTGTTTGTTCTTGCTTAGTCAAATGGTCATCTACGACGTCCTCGGTGATATCCGAAGCGTTTGGTCCAGGTTCCAGTGGCTGTGGCTCAACTAGCACAATATCTTCTAAATTAACCGCACTGCTTGATGGACTACGTCGACGGCGGGAGCTACGTTGTTCCTTCGACTCCTGCTGCTGCTTAAGCAGTGATATAAGGGCCTCATTAAGAGCGTCGGCTGGATTTGATCCAAATTGTGATATAAGCATAGCGTTGATGTTCAATAACTCGCTGCTCACATGCGCCGCATTCGAAGTTGAAGCTGGCGGCTGTCCGGCTGGCCGTTCTCGATTCCGCACTTTTCGTTGAGAACGTTTTACAGGAGATACGCTAACAGACTTCGTGTGTCGCAGAGGTTGTGGTTCCAGCTCCGTGGGACTAGATGGTACTAGCTGAACCGACGTCTCTGGTGGTAGTTTATAAGGCATTGCACTGGATAGGTCTGTAAGGTTCAGTAAATCCTTTGTGGCTGACAAGGAACTATTCGGTCCAAGAGTCGTGATACCAGTTGAAACGGGCTGTTTCTCTTTCTGTTGAACAACCGCCAGCATGGGGCCCAGATAGGGACCCAAAAGCTGTGTGAGGTCCGTGTCCTGTAGGAGGTTGTTATCCGACATAATAACGGCAAACTTTGAGCATTTCAATCGAGCCATTTGCTCTTCACAGTTCCCGGCAGATACTGGCCACTTTAGTGCTTTAAGAATGAGCATCAACAAGTCCGGATCCCTAATAACGCTACCCAAGGAAATGGCATCCGTGAGGCTTTTTACATTGGTCATTGATTTGGTCGGGGCGGAAGCGTTAAAGGTGGCCGTTGATTCAGTCAGGTCAAGCATCACAGGCAGTGACTTGGCTTGGCTTGCCGACAGGCCTTTCTTCAACTTCGGCGAAACCGTCTGAACCAGCGGATCATCGTCCTCCCGCTTCTTCTTTGGCGCCGCAAAGATCATGTGCTCCGGCAACGCTTCCTCCACCGATGGCTCACACCCGTACAGGACTTCTTGAGGAACCACTGACGCAGAATTAGACGGTCCAATATCATCGACTGGGTTCCGGATTTGTGCCGACTTAAGCAGCGACACCTGCCCGCTGTTGATGGCTTTAATGTTATTCAAAGCATTTTTGAGATTTCTGCGTTTCTGTTGTAACACGTTGTTAGGTAAGTTTGCCATTCCAGTCCCTGGCGCATTAATAGTTGGAGCAACGGATGTCGCCGTTGTCGTAGTTTTGGTGTTTCCAGAGTTATCGTTTTTGCCGGCGACCACCGGCACATTGCCGGTGATGCGTCCGTGTGTTTGAATGAAGTTTATCACCCCGGCCGGCGACAATTTCTTCTCCGGGTTCTTTTTGGAGACACTGATTGCGGACACCTCGGAAGTTAGAGGCACCAAAGAAGGCAGATGCTGCATAGACCGCTGGGCAATCGACATCGGCGCTGATCCATAGCGCGAATCCACAAACACACTACTACGACGCGTCGGCAGCAAATTGCTCTTTCCAGTTGAAATACCAGGAAGCACGACACTTTCTCTAGGCTCCCTGACTTTACTGGCGACAACGCCATCATCCATAGGTCTACTCCCAGTCTGCGGCTTGGACACTGTGATGGTGGTCTCGGGCACACGGGTGAGAAGAATAGGACGAAATTCATCGATCTGCGTGAGGCTGTCCTCGTTTCTCACAATGGACTTGTTGGATATCGTAGAAACGTTGCCGCCGCCTTCTTGAGTTCGATTCCCAGCCTTGGACATTGTCATGCTGGTCTCCGGCACGTGGGTTAGCATAATAGGACGGAATTCATCAGTCCGCGCAAGGCTGCCCTCTTCTTTTCCAGTTGGCTCTGCCGCTGGAGGCACACTAAGTCGTGCGGCGGCTGCTTCTCGCGCATTTTTGGGCTGCAAGTTGGAAAGATAAGTTTGTTTGAAGTGTTCGTCACGAAGGACAGCATGCCAGTTTACCAAAGTGCTGAGTAGAAAGTCCTGAAACACAAGCTGAGTGTGCTTGGCAATATTTGAGAGGGAGGCCGTGGCCTCCACCTGTCGGTAGCACGACTTGCAGAGCACCTTGGGCAGTGGATCGTCTTCAGCCACCTAAAAGGGCAGTGAACGTTTTTAGAATTTGTTGTTATTTTGTATTCATTCGCAGCATTTTCTTTCTGATCTTCAGTTTTAAATTGAGCGCATTCTGCTGATCTCCAGGGTTGGCGCACAATAGTTTCGGTATTTTTTCGAGACACATACTAAATAAGATGATGCCGCAGTTCGATCCCCTCCGATTTACTTACGTTCAGGTAAAGGTGGCGCGATATCTTATCCTTGAGGCCTTGGGTCTTGAAGATAAAAACACTCTCCACCACGGAGTTGGTCTTGCTCTTCGTGTTGGCCGCGCAAATGCGGCACAAGTGCTCGAACTGTGCATCCATGTCGGCGTCGGTCTGCCGTTACACCTGCCGTATAGTGTGGTCGCCCTTTCACCTCCAGAGTTAGAGCACCGCCCGCAACATGCTGTCACGAAGATGAAATGTTTTTAATAAAATCTCCCACAGGGCGAAAAATAAACGAGTGCGTTGTCCCGAGCTCACTTCGCGTTCACACCGAATTCACACACACTGCCATACAGTAATGCGGCTTACCTTGCACACTACATTTCGTACTATTCTACACTTGCAATTCGAGAAAGTCGCGCGCCTGGCCGAGGCTGGGCGAAACTAGCTGAGAGCGCGCAAAACAAATGGCAGAATGAAAAACAAATAATAACAAACTGTAATCCGTATTGAACATGAAGGCAAAGAGCGCAATTCCGAAAGTAGAGGGCTGAGAGAGAGAATGAAACGATCTTGCTCTCTGTCAAACTCACATTTTGCTTTCTTCTTTTGACGTTGTCCGCACTCGCTATGCTATGTTTTTCGAGGAAAATATATTTTCCTCAGAAATTCCTTGAGTAAACGTTATTAAATCACGTTTCGGCTGCCCGAAAATCCTCCTAACTTGGGCACTGGCTGTGCAGTAGTTTTTATCAGCTTGAAATAGGCTTTTGCCACAACGATTTCACCAGCACTTGCGTCGCAACGAGAAAACGAAATAAAACTGAGCGAAATAAACGTTGCTGCTGTTTGCCATTACACTCACCACCCACCCATACTAGTGCATTCCCGCACGCACACACGCGCGCGAACGGCTTACGTACTCGTCTCTCCGCCTCGCCTACGTTGTTTTTATGCGCTCGCCGCGGCTGTGGCCTTTTGGGCTGTTGGCTGTGTGCGTGCTGCTGCCTGACTGTTGCTTATTTTACACACATTTACACGATTTTTTGTTTCTGTTTGTGTATTTTTTTCGTGTTTCACGCACTGGTGTGGGTGAACGCCTGGTATTCAGTCTGTTTCATGGCGCACAGCCAGTTTTCCGCTCTATCCATGTGGCCTCAATGTCTGGCTGTGTGCGTTCTGGTCGGTTTTTCTTTCCACAGCCGCAGAGGAGAGTGCCGGGTACATGGGATCTATGCAAATAATGCTTAAGAGTTTCAGGAAGCTTTCCAATTGTATTCAATCCCAACTGCACTTTGGCAGCTTTGCAACATTAAGGTTAAATACGCGCATTTAAAACAATTAATTTGTTCATGTGTTCACTAAATAAAAAGAATATGATTATAACTAAAGGGTATTAGTCGATTCGTGGCGGTGCGATTTCCACGCAGCACTCCCCTTATACAAAAAAAAACTAGTCGCTTCGTTTGAGAGTGTGCGTGTGTCTTATTCTGTATGTATGTATGTATGCTTTGGTGTTTCTGATCTTTCTTTCCTTTTGTTGCTATTTCCTTACGCTATCGCGCCATACTTTTTCATTTATGTACGACTACTATGTGTGTGTGTGTTTTCCTATGTATGAAGAGAAACTTTTTACGTCAAGCCGTTGAAGTACATGACGCCCGACGGGAATTATTCATTATTTTGTCCTGAAATTCAGAGGGTAACGGACATTGTGAGAGAGATACATAGAAGCGACCATTTTTAGACATTGTTTTTTCTGCTGGCAAGCAGTTCCTTATATGTATGTATGTCATATATAAATATATAAAACAAATAAGTAGGCAAATGTTTTGATTTTTTTTCTTTTCTTCTTTTTACGACTGCCAAATGTTTGAATGTAATTTTCTAAATTAATGTCTAGTGCATAAAGATCAATAGGACTTCTGTTATAAGATCTTTTCGGGTGATGTTTTACCGAAGCATTCACAAGAGTACAACTGGTGTATGCATCGGTTGTCACACATATTGCAGGCCCGTGCGCAGGAATCATCTTTATTATTTTCAGTGTGAATTATTTTTGTCTCGTTTGCAGATTTGATATTAGTTCACAAAGTAAATTAGGACGTGCTGCTCAAGAGTTAGGAATTTATGAAAATTTTAAAAACATAAATTATAAGGAAAAATTTGGAAGAAAAAATTATAATTATAAATTTTCCAGTGTACCCCATAATTATAGCAATTATAATTCTATCATTCTTTTATTTCATTCTAATTTGGCTTTTACCTTAAATTTATTAAATGTGCATTCAGCCACTATCCTGTTCACTTTTATTACAAAAGAGCTTTTCTATTTACATATATCAGTCTGAAGTACAGAAGAAGTCTTAAGTTAGTTGCTAAGGGGAGTTTGTTAAGAGGAGTTCCTAATATAATGTCGAGCTGCCTAAATCAAAATATCATTAAATATAAATGAAAAAAACTATGAATCTAAAAGAAAAGCGGATATTAATTAAATCTACAAAAATGATTATTTAAAAACAACAAAAAAGTAAAAAAAAAAAATCAAAAAATTAATAATATAATTTACATATTGCGTCCCTACGCCGCAAGGTATGCAATGCATTTTTGGCGCCTTTACTCCACGTGATTTGCATTGCAGAAGCGCTCTCTGAGGGGCAAAAATGAAGCAGACAAACAACAAACTTGTCTGTATACTTAGTACATAACACATAGAAACAAAAAGAAAGGAGGAAAACATCCGGACGCCGAAGTTGGTATACCCTTTTCCCCGATGATTTTCCAACGTGTAATTTACAAAGTTGATTTATCTAGATTTTATAAACAGTTTTAACTTAAATCGAGGTTAAATCACGTCAGCTGTTGATGTCAATCAAAACCGAGAAGACTTTACTAAGTTGCAAGCTTCTGAATGAAATTATAAGCCCTCAGCAACTGTTTAAAAATAAACCACGCGCCCCTTGGCTTATGGCGATGGCGGACGGGTCTTAAGGTGTGGTGCACATGTGTGGGTGCGTCGTTTTTTTTATAAAGGGCGACTAGTCGCTGGAAAGCACATACTTGTGCGTACATTCCATCCACCGTACTAGTTGTTCGCTCGACTTATTGTTACATCTTGCACTGTAGGTGATACTCCAGCTTTGAAAAGTGTACAATTACAGTTTTGCATAAAAATAAATGCAAGACGATGACCGATGCGTTCACTTTATTTTTCGTTGCATACGACTAGGCTGGGCTGCAACTGATGAAATTTGGATGAACCTCAGATGTTCGTGCATCACGCATTTTACACGGACTCTACACGTAAGCTTTCTACATACATATTGTCGAAGCATACTTTTAGGCTGGCGAATTGATCGCCTCTGCAACTTGGACTTCTTTTTTTACTGGCGAATATTCAAGTGCTCCGGAAGGCGGCTGTAAACAACAAACAACGGCTCAAGACAAATACATGCATACATATTTTGACTTTTAGCCTTCGAGCTGGAGCGCCGCGTTCTGGCGCTCTCTGCAACAACAACGTCGACCGCTATGTTAGAAATGGGTGCGGATTGTGCACATTGTGCAAATAATACGTTGCATAGGCCGGTGGCTGGGCCAGAGCAAAGGCCGCACCTTGGGATGTCAGAGTTGATAGTTTGTCATAATGTACATATCATCAATTGAATCATAAGCCCGAGACAATTGCACTCCATTTGATGAAATCAGAAGATCTTAAAGATCTGGCACATGGCGCACACTTTTGGGTGGGCCTTGGGTTGTTTAATGGGGGATGGCTGTGGAATGCGCATCAGCTCCGATTTAAGTCGAGTCATCAGAGAACGCGCCCCACTTTTGGCCATTAAGAAACGCTCTTGTGTGGCGTAAATGCCAATCCTAAAGTACTAACTGATTTGTTCAATTTAAAAGAATTCGGACTACCTTAAGCAGCCATTACATGTGTATGTATGTACATTATGTACTAAGTATTAAGATTATTAAATAATGCAATTAAAATCTTGATATAGTTGGTGGCTTAGTTCGAGAAGGTAATTAATCTGCTTAAAAGCTGCTCTCGCCCGAAAGACATGACCAGCTAGCAGTGCTGCTGGTGGCCTGATCTCCTCTGGAGCTCGGGATCGTGCTCTGCCTTTCGCGTCTGTTGTCGTCGTTTTCACGAATTTGCTCCAAATGTAGCGCAATGGGCGCACCAACGCATCGGGGGGTGGCCTGTGGCTATGGTTGTGGGCCTCCATCTCACAATGGAATGTGAAATATTGCTTTAACTGCTATCCTAAGGAAAATGATATATGTATGTATGTACATATATACATATAATTTGTTTTTAACTTGACAGAAGCTGAGCTTGTCAAAGCAGCCATATATTTTCGGTTTCTTACACTCATATTCTTTATGGGGCTGTAAGATATTGTGGTCAAACACCTAACGAACTCAAATATTATGAAATAAGAAAAAATGATATAATTGCAACATTCTTTTAAAATAACTATATCGCAAGTTAACGTGTTTAATATAATATAAATGTTACCAGAAAGTAAACTAACTTCCGCAGGCCTACCTAAAAATGCGTTAAGGTAAACAAGCAAAAGTGAATTTTAGTGAGACGCATTTGTGGAAGGAATAGCAAAAAGAGAGTATTGTAAAAGTTTTAAAATATTATTCTGTTTCTATTCATGCTTAAAACGATATTCTTTGAAGATGATAGCCAATTCTGTAAAGGAAACAAAGAATGGTAAATGTATATATTTCTCGCTTAATATTTTAGTACAGCATCTCCAGCTGTGACTTTATAATATGTGTAATTGCAAATGTACTAAAATAATTTATAATTGAGATTTCGCAATACCAATTCCTACATTTAATGTCAACATGTTAAAACGTAACCCACTGAAACAACGAACTATTCCGCGCCAGATAGGGAAAGGAGACCAGAGCACTGGTAGTAGTCTTTTATGACACCCCGACCTCACAAAGTGCTCCCGGTTAAATCAAAGCAATTGGGTATTACCTCACACGGAGCGCAACAAACAAAACACTCGAGCGAGCGAGCAATTTGATTTACAATCGGTTACGGCCACACAGTGATGAAGTGAGCACCAAGACGCAGCAGCTTAGCCAGCGCGAACCCCCAATGAAAGTAAGAGTTGTGTCATTTTCCGAGCGGAATTAGTTGCTCCAGAATGTAGTACTCGTCCACCACCGATAACTCAGTTGTGGGCGTGTCAAAGGGTTGATGGCGAAACAGTAGAAACCGAAACACAGACAGATTGCCCTGCTAATGCCCATTCGCTATAGTTGGACTTTGGTAATGCATTGACAGGCATTTCGAAAGCAAGCCGAATCGCCCCCAGACAGAGCCCAGCATTCCTCCGGCTGGCTTTCCTCTTCTCCTTCCCTTCCCGATCTGTATTTGCACTCACAAAACTTGGGCGGTCACGCACTTGAACTTGCTGAGCTGATCTCGGAGCGAGCGGGCAGAGTAACGGGCCCTTGCTTCTGGTGTCGGTGAGCATTCGGCCCGTTGCCCTTGCCGTTGGGAAGAAGGAAGTAAGTGCCACTGCAGATCGATGGAGGTTCTGTGGAGAGAACCAGTAAAACATGTCTCTTCCGCATTGCAACGGGCTCGACGGGCGGAACTCGATACCCAACAGAGGCCTGCCTGCCTCCGGTAGGTAGGTAACACTCATAGTGCCGCCAGCAGAACGGCCTTGGCGTAATATACTTTTTCCTGTTGAAATTGAAATGGTAGTTAGTGCTGCGGCTGCTACAGTTGTCACTCGGATCCGGTTTATTCAACCTGCACTGCGCTGCAGTGTTTCTAAACTTTGAGCGACAAAGTGTGACGATATTACCAAGTGCGCAAGAGTCGTGGCACACCTACAAGGTAGCCTCCACATTTAGAATCTAAAACTCAGAACCCTTAAATTATTATTAAATGAACGACAGAGCTTAATTGCTCCAATTAAAATAAAAAAGGATTAATAAAAAAGTGGTCAGACAACAATGAGTGAATAAGGCAACTGGTCTTGTTCAAGATAATTGCAATGGGATCATACTGTTTATGTAAATAATGCTTTCATATTTCGATATACGTAATATTATGTAAAAAATATACCAGGATTGAATAGTGCACTAACAATTGTTTGATCCAAACAAATCTGCAGTCCGTGAGAGACCGAAATAAAAGTCAATCAGAGTCAGCTTGGCTGTCGATCAACAGCACAAAAACTGACTTGGGCGACTGGCTAAGAGAAGCAAGGCGTGGCCACTAGCTCCACTAGCTAGGCACTCGTCAGCTGCCAGCTGGCAACTGGGTCCGGTAATAGCTAATGGGTAATAGCAGCTTGGCGGCTGTTCTAGTCGCCACCATTCATTTGCTAAACCGCCCTCGCCCCTTCCCCTACTGTCTATCTGCCAGCCACCACGCCTTTGCTCCGCCCCCCTTCTGTACCGTTTTATCGGCTCTTTCGAAACAGTCACTCCGAGCCGTGGAGAACGGAAGGTCAGCCTTTGTCTCAGCAGCACCACTGCATTCGTCGATTTGCAGTTACAGAAACATTGGCTTTAAAGTTACGATTTCTTGCCTGGAAAGTAAACTAGGAATCTGGAAATCTTGAACTGTACGTATGTTTTATATAAAAAAGGAAAGCGTCTGATTCTTGCCTTCATTATGGCTTACTTCCCTACGCAAGCATTCCAGAAACGATTACCAGTAAATCGACCTGTTTTGAGTGGCAGGTGTGACCACGACTGCCAGTGTGTGTGTATCGTGATTATATGTACCCCGAATTGAATTATAAAAATACATCATTAATTTAATTTTCATTAGAAAGGCAAGTTCCAAATGCGTGCCCCGAACTCGAGTCAGTTAGACGAAAATTACTTTCAAAATGCTTCAGTTCATACAAAGGCTTAGAGCCCAGGTCCGAGAGCACGGCGATTGTGTGTTGGGAATGTGTAAGGGAATTCCACGACATTCGATTGCGGATTTTGCGTATCACTGGCTAGGTGCGATCGAGTTAACGCAAACGGCTGCAATAAATTGGACTACAAGTAGCCAAAGTCGAATTGTATTGACAAGGGCAAGTCAATTAACGTGCTCCAGCATGTGCCAGGCCAAGCACCCAAGACACAACAGAGAAACACTAAAAACCTGCTATTAACATGTACAATTTCAACGACAATCAGGTGGTAATCCGTGAAGCTTGGAATTCCCAAGGCAAGCGTTTGTGCGACTTCTCGACCAGTCCGATATTCTGAACTGTGCGAGGTCCTCGTAGCTCCTCTTTGTTTCCTAGTTTCCAGTAGAGCTGAGCCACGCAATTTGTGATTTGTCACTCACATCGAACACAATTCAATGCGTTGAATTTCGTATTACCCCCACAAATAGACCGGTGATTTAATTAAGCTTTTACCGCTCTGTTCCACAATGATTTTTTCAATTAACGGGACCATTATTATGTATTTTTTCTGAAGTGCAACACTCCCATTTATTAATCGAGCGGCGGGCCGAGCACCATAGATCCGTATTTCAAATACAAGACAATAATGAAGGCCTGCATGTGTTTGCTCGTAGGCTTACCGACCAATAAGCTCTTTACAGCAGAAGTAATGGGGAAGTTTTCAAGGCCTCCAATTTAGCGGACATTTAACGGTCGGTCTTAGTCGCACATGGAATCAATTTGGGCCCAAGGTATGTGCCACCGACCAACCACCTTCTGGCGGATTTCGTTTTAATGAAAACGTTAAACTATCAGTACGAACACTGGCCGAAATAGTTCGAAACGGAAACGGGATTATTACGCTGTGATAAATTTGCACCGCCTATTTATAAAGTGAATGGCAAGCACTTTCAGGGCTCTGTCTGACCGCAAAAGGTAAGCCAGAAACGACTAATTGTGGGACATTTGCCGCACGGTACCAGCACTCACACAGATTTGGTTGGTTCATTTTTGTGATTAAGACATTGGCCCGCATTATAATAATTTGTTTGTGAAATTGTCCATTAAAGCTAATAACCACCTGTCAAACTGCGACAACTCGCGGGCAGGGAGACCCAACTCGTCTGGCGAGTGCTGTTGTAATAAACACCAACAGTTATCCATCTGAGCCTCATTGCGCATACGCCACGTCGTCCGTTCATGGACACCCATCCCTTTATTCTCGAATCGTATCATTTATCAGTTTGGTTGAATCTGTTGAGTTCCTTGGGAAAGGTAAGTTCTAAGCTCCAGAAACGCGAAAAGGTATTTGACTATGAAGGCCCTTTAGTGGCCTCATGGCGGCTCAACTGTGAAAATTATACAACTTCCGAAACAGCGCTGAGACCGCCTCGGGCAGAATGCGCCTCGCCCTCCACTCACTAGCAGAATAAATCGTGTGAAACACAATCCAGCAATAAATAAATTAATACAGAATTATATTAATGCTTATGGCTTGCTTAAGCCATCAAGTCGGGCGGCCGCCGTTCACCAGAGCGCCTTTTACTCGGACTCGGGCCCGCTTGTGCTGGTTCGCAGCCTGAGTCTGAGTTTGGTTTGGCTGGTCTTGGTTGGCTGCTTTGGCCCAGTTCTTGGTCGCTGTATTGCCATGTTTCCAACTCGGTTTCACTTTCAATTCTCTGGTCCGAAATCTGTGCCTGTGGTGGGCAAGGCGCTGGCGTTAAGCTATGCACGCCGCATGTCCAATCGAATCCACCAAGGACAATGTGACTGAGTAAATTGATTAACCCCAGCCATATAAAGGTCGCCTGGGCTCTGACCTGCCGCTGAACCCTTGTCCCAAAAACGACTGCCTTTCCTTCCTAATCTGCCCCAGAAGCGTCAAGACGACAGTCTAAGTGTAACAATGTTTCGCAACCGCCATAAAATAGACTCGGCGCATGGCAAATAGTTGCCGAGCCAGGCGGATCAACAGTGGCCACAGAGTGGCCAGTGGAAGGAGAGCAGGTGCTAATGCTGCCTTCGTTGGTGTACAAGAAAACCACCCAAAGAACCAGCCTAGTGGCAGTATCTGGTTTGCAAATAATCGGGTTCGACTTCCAGCCAAATTAAGCGGGATCGCGTTCTTGCAGTAACTGGTGCACGATAATTAGTCCAGAAAGATCAGAAGCAGCAGAGTCATACTTATGAAGTCGTGGTTTTGTTCACGCCACAATGTAACGAGCTTTGCCCACTTTACTCTTACTTTCAAAAGCTTAAGAGAGTAGCAGCGACGTCGTTAACAGGAACTGTACAGTAACAGTCCGAGCCGAGCGTGGCTCAGACTAAACTCGGCTCGGAAACTTGGCTCTGACTGCTTCAGCTGGCGGCAAGACACTCGCTCCGCACAGTCGCGCTGTATAGTTGTTCCGATTAGGACGTGTGGTTCGCTTGAGCGCACGGTAAGCAAATACCGACCCTCGAGGGTCACCCGGACTTGTCGTCCAATAAATCGGCCAGGCCAGAGCGGACCTGGCAGCGCTCAATTGACATTCAAACCCATTCGACGCGCTGAAATACTAATGGAGCTTAGCCCTCGATCAAATATTGCACTCGGCCAATAGAAAGCAGGCTCCACTAACTGCATTTTGTTGCTCAGCTCGAGCGTGTGTGTCGGTAGAGGCTCGCCTCGTCGAAAAGAAAGTTTCGCTAAATATCAAGCATCAACAAACAAAAATAAAAACGTGCAAGTTTTGTTTTATTTTGCTTCGCATTTTCTTCTTCGCCACGCTCCAGACTCGCTCGCACATAGTTTTCCGATCCGATTTGGTAGTGCCCGCGAATACCGTACGGGAAATCTCTCAGGTCTGATATCTGCAAATCTGAATCACAGCAGGCGTCCATCGGCCAGCATCGATCTTCGTTTTGTTTTGTTTGTCTCTTTGCATTTTCTTTGCCCCTGTGAAAAGCTGTGAAAAACCAAAGACTGATACACCGAACTAAGACTCGAAGACAGTGGGAAACTGAGCAGAAACCGAACTTGCCAAAAGGCAAAAGGAGAAAAACCAAGTGTTGTAATCTGTGAACGTGTGTGTGAACTATGCATCGTCGCGTTGTTTGAGCCACAAACGAAAGCTCCAATAATAGGGGCAGCGCAACTGCATCTACTTGCCACAAACAACAATACAAAACGCGTCCAAACAAAGTGCAGCCCCAGCAGAAGCAGCCTCAGCAGCCGCGGCAGGCAGAAAACCCACAGCCAAGAAAATTGTAACACAAGGCTCGTAAAAAAAATATAAATTGAAAGATTGCGACACTGCCTTCTTAGTTATTTGGCAATTGTATGCAACTAACCAGAGCTTTTCTCAACAGCAACTGCCGCTGCTGCTGGTGCTGCTGCCAGTGCTCGTGGTGCAGCTGCCCCCGCTCAGCCCCGAGTTGAGCGTGGTGGTACTTTGAGTTCTGTGAACTAACCTCAAAACGCAACAGCACCAACCACATCAAGAAAATTTACAGTTACAGTTACAACGACGCGCAATACCTGCAACATGGAGTACTCAACGTATCGGCTTAGCATTCTGTGGCTGCTGGGATTATGTCTATTGCTGTTCAAAACAGGTGAGTAATGCACACGCTCGGATCGGGGGCTCTCTTGACAAACAGGACTAGCAGGGAACATGACTGGGGTCCCTCTTCAGGACAAACAGCTGAATCACCTTGTCAGCTGGGCCAGCCTCCAGGAAGATTCTAATAGCATTCGCGGTAGAGACCTCCCACCTCGCAACTTGCCACAGACAACTGGAACCGGGCGTAAACACTTGAGGGATCCGGCGTTTATTTAAATTAAAATCATTTTAGGAGCTTAGCGACTGCGGATGGCAAACAGACTGGTTGCTGGCTTACTACTGGTTGCCAAGTCAACGAACTTGTACGGCGAAAACGGGCTGACTAATTACAGCAGTCGAAACTTTACCTTTTTACAAGACGATGCTTTAGTTTTCCTAGTCAACTATTTGCTCAAAGTCGAGAAAAGATTTCTGTTGTTTCGCAGACACCTTTCTAAGAGAAAAGAGGAACTGAGACGTCCGAGCCAATGCACAACCGATGTTACCTCACTCGATGCGATCTCATGAAAGTAAGAGTTGGGGAGAATAGACACACACTAATACCCGGAATAAGCCCGCTCCCAGACATTGTATTTTATATATATGATTAGCGTCTAGTGTGGAGATGAGGCGAAACCTATGAATTCTGTACTTTGTCATGGAAATATCTTGTTCCGTGAAAGAATTGAGCAGACAAACTTGTTTCGGCCTCCGTCTCAGCCTCGGCCGAGACGAACTCACAAAAAGACTGGTGATTCGATGTCAAATTCAATAATTTTCTTAAGAGAAGTCAAACCAGCACTTGCTCCGGGCACAAGCCCGGCTGCTACCAAAATGTGTTTTATTGGCCAAGATATACGAGTATTTGAGTATCCTACTCGCGACCCGCGGCCGAAATTCATATATTTATTTTACGCGATTAATCGCTTGTCAATGGAGCGCGGTGAGTCGTAAATAGACTCGCGGGCCGCCCGAGAGTGTATTTACATAAGGGGATAGCGATATATGTATAGATGGATAGATGGATGGCTGGCTAATTAGGTATGTGTGCAAGTTTACATTGGCTCTGATCACCTGCTCTATTTACCAGCGAAACAATAACATAATCGAGCATTTCGAGCATAACAACCCGAACCGTGTCAAGCTATTGGTCAGCCCGGGTTGTCCACTCAACGAACTGCTGGGTAATGGTAATGGAATTATGTAAGGTATGCCAATCAGCCAGCAGCCAGCCAACCAGCTTATGGCACAGATATTAATTGCACACAACACACTGGCTCCAATGGCATGAATGGGTTGAATAAGTGCTTGGCTAAGTGAGTGAGTGTGTCGGTGTAAGCGAGCAAATTGCGGTTATAATAACTGTTAATAATCTGCAAACAGTTCACTTAATTGTCCGTCGTCCACATTTAAATATGTGCATAAATTTGGCCAAAAACCAAGCCGCAGGAGGGATGCTGAGGCGAAGGGAAATGCAAAATTGATTTAGATTACGTATGAATGGTAAGCAAGGCAAAGGTCAAAGACGACGAATCGAAGAACTTGCCACAGGAAAGCGGCGTAATATTATCGAAAAAGGAAAATGGAGAAAGTGATCGCCTAGTATAAACATACGAATTAATAAAATTACGTGCACGTACTTAATATTATGGCCATGTATACACGTAGCCCTCCCCAGTTCCATGCGGAGCGGGTTTGTTGCCTAATTCACTTTCGCTTCAATTTGCAGTTTTAATTTATACAGTTTCTATTCCATCAAGGCATTTATAGCCGATACTTTAAGTTTGAATATCAGAGAAGAAAATCAACAAACTTTGTTAACTCTTAAACACAATTTGTTTCTATACGGGCTGAAGGCAAATTGTTTATAACATAACCAGGATTTATTGGTTCTTAGAGATAGTGTGTTTTTAGACAGCATTATTAAATGATTTTTCAGTTTTTCATAACAAGTATGAATGTCCTTTCATCAGTACTTTAGTTAGCAAGTTTTGATTGCAGGTCTAGGGTTATAGTGAGTTTGTAGTTTCTCAGGGTGTGAAACCGAAATTCAAGCTAATTGATGGTTGTTAACAAGACGTAACTTCAAAAACCACAACAATTAACACAAACTAGAGTGTGTGAAGCAACGCATATGGACTGTAGATGAAGCGGACATTTGATATTAATTTAGGAGAATGTCGTCTGGCAATTATCCCCAGCAGTTATCACCAGGTCGAGATGGGACAAGAAAGTGAAATAAATACTCCAATATAATACAATAAAACAGAAACAAATGCGTGTACAACAAAGCATTATAAAATAAATAAAGAGCCAAAGAAAGCCGTAAAAAAACAAGATGCAGACTGCTGTTGATGGCCTGGGGCCATAGCAGGAAAAGTCAAAATACTTTCCATTTCGTTGAACTATAACAAAAATTTGGATGTCATTCCTACGTGTTAACGAAAGCTCTAGTTTCGCCTCGTCCGGTCTCGTCTCGGTGTTGTAGGAAGCCCTCTGACATGCCCCTTTCCCATCTTCGCATGGCGCCGAAAGAAAATATTAACATGCGTTATTGCTGGAAAATGTTGAGCGAAAATGTTAAGGCTTTGAAAGTGTGACTGGTTTGCATGGGAAAGTCGTTGTTAGACAAAAGAAAAAGGCGGCGAAAGTGTCCACAAGAACTCGGAGTTACATCAGTGCTTGTTTCTTTTTTGGCCACAGCGTTCGGGCTATAAACTCGTCGAAATGTCAATGCCAATTCAGCTATTACCGCAGGATGGCCCGCCCGCCCAATCGTTGCATTGACTCGCAGGCGGCGGAGGTGTCAATGCTTGTCGTGCGAAAGCGCACGCGGAAGATCGTCATTAAATTACTCGGCTATGTTGGGTCTCCGGGTGTAATCCGAACGCTTTATATTTTATACGAGGCGCATGCTCACCGTGCACTCGCACTGGCACTTCCATGGCGCAACTTCTCTTTGCATGCAGCCACAGCCACAGCAGTGCACTTTCGCTTTCGTACTCGTACTTATACCCGTACTCGTACTCGGCTCAGTCTGAGGCAAGCTTGAATAAATTTGCACACTGGGTTTCGAAAGGCTCCAGTTAATTTGCGTTGAATTGGAAGTTAAAATATGTTGTCGGCGCTGTGCGAGGAGTACCAATAATGTTTTGGACCCTCGAATAGCAAACACCAAACACCCAACTTCCCCTATGCTTAACGATTGCCCTTACGAGCTGCTGCTGCTGCTGTTAATGGTGCTACTCACCTTGAAATGCACATGTTACCGTATTATACACGTTGGCTGCAAATTATTTTCGCTGCGCAATGAGCAATCTATTAAGGCATTGCCACAGCAACAGCCCGTCGACATCCATAACCGATGTGAATAGAGCTCTTGACGTCTCCATGCCGCTGCTCCACTTAACACTCTCACACCTGCCCAGTTCCACGGCCAGCTAGCACAGCTTAGCTCTCTTTCTTTCACCACCTGCCGGTCTGACAGTTGAATGCGAGAGGATTGCGTAAAGACTTTTAATTTTTATGATTATTTTATGCGTGTTTCACACTTGCGGCAGCAGGTTGCATTCAACGAACCGTCGCCAAGCAGCCGCCGCGCGTATCTTAGTAATTGATTAGGCAGGCGGGGATTCTGCACGCTGCTCCACATACTACGCTTGACTGACAGGCTGGTCAATGCTCGAAACTATTTTGCAGAAACAAAGGAGCTATGCTTTGGTTGGGTTGATTGAGATGAGGACAACAAACAAAATGAATTATTACAATTCTACTTTGGTTGTTAGAAGGCCAACACTTGTGTTCAGTAGGTAGCATTGTATGATAAACTGCCATTGGATTTGATACTGGATAGTCTTCTTGTTGTACTCCTCCGAATCTGAATATATAATTCAATTCATAAAGGCAAAGGTGCCTGCCAGTCTGCAGTTTGTTTCTCCACGATCTCCGTTTTAACTCGTGATTAAGGTATGTGTTAAGCCGACTGTGTTCACATGATCGCGTGCTGAAGACGAAGATTGATATAAGACATCTTACATTATGCATTTTTCAAGAACGACAAATTATCGAAAGTTGAATTTTAAAGGCCCTTCGCAACGGTTCCACGTTCGTATCCTGTTCTCGAAATCGCGACGGGGACTGCGTTCTGTGCAAGTTACAAGGCTACACCTTTTCAGTCAATTTAGAAAGGCAAATCCATAATAATTCCTTGACTTCGCCAAGTTAAATAACTGGGCATTTAAGCAGTGATTCACTGTAATTCGGGAAAAGCACTCATGGCTCTCACTCATACCATAAATTGCAATGTCGTGGATACGACCTATTAATAAATATCCCAAGAATGAAAGTGAAACAAAGATTGCTACTGGACGCTTGCTTCGATCCCGGTTGCGGCTTCTTTCGTTGTCTCCTCTTTGCGAATAAACTGGATTTTGCAGATGCTCGATGCAACGACCTTGAGGCGATTGCGGTTGTTGTTTTCCGCAGACCGTTGTTTTTCGAGTTCATGTCGAAATACAGGCTCCAAGCCTTCAAGGACAAGGCCCTGCTGCTTCCCAGCTGCTCTTCCTCGTCGTTCCTCGCGTTCCTCGTTTTTCATTTATCAAATAGCATTTTTTGAAGCGGTCACCTTTCACTTTCACCTCCAATGGCCGCGCACCACAGTGCGTATTAGTGGTGCCCGCTAAAGTGAGCGATGACGGACACAGTGACAATATGTTGGCCAGGCCGGCGTGAAAGTATGTGAGCTTATCGATTAGTGGAGCCCCGGCGATTGCATAACGCACTCATCTGCGTCGTTAGGAGCTTCATTAAGTGCCCGGTGTCAAATGTAATGAGTTGCAGGACAGCGCAGACTCCGCACCGATTACGCATGGCACTCTATGCTCTGGTCTCCGGGCTCTCAACATGTAGAGCTAGCCGAGCGGAGCGCAGATCAATTAATCACTGTGCGAGATCTGGAGACGGCGGCGGAGGCGACTGTCTGTCTATTGGCCGACTTCATCTGGATCGCAAGTGCATCAGCGTAAGCCCACAGCAAGTCACTTTTCCAGCTGGTGTTGTTTCGCCGCTTAGATGATATCTCTGTTGATGCTGCCTTTTAAGTGCATTTCGTTGGCGTTGGCTCATTGCACCTACTTGCTTTCATCGGGATCCTGATTTCGGTTTTCGATTTTTTCAATGTCACCTGCAGGCCGGGGCGTAAAGCCAACCAACTAACAGGTTCCCCCTGCAATGGATAGTTTGATGACATTTTTCCGAGTGGGGTTAGTTTTTTGATTGTAAAGTCTTGTAAAATTAAATCATCGCCTTGGTTTTTCTTCGGTATGTGCCAGGCCGACACGGCAGCGGCTATTGACTGCAAAGCTCGGCTTTTAAAAGCTCTGGCAGAGTGGTGCCCGCTTGGTCCAAAAGGAGATGCCATAGAGTCATCGAACCGCCTCCAGCTGAGCTGGAGCTGTGAGTTACCCGATCTGCATATGTATAGTTCAGTTTTAAACGGAAAGCTAAGCAATTGCAGCAGCATTGAGATGTTATAACGTATAAATAAGATGCCGGTTTCAGATTTATTGATTTTACTTATTTATGGACTTGTTTTTTTGTATTTATCACAATGCTTCATTGTGACTCTTTAGTCTCAATTAACGGTTTTGGGATGTTTGTTTTCATTAACTGGTTTGACAGTCATCGATTGCTTCCATTATTCATTGCCCAAATATCGCTGGATCATATTCTTGGCCTTGTGACTCTGCAGCGGCAGCGGGGCAGCTGGGGCCAACTCTAACTCAAATCCTATTTCTCAAACTGAAATTGGCATGAGCTGGGCGCTGGGGCACTGCTGCTTCTGTTGCGGCTAGCTCCAATTAAATTACATAAAAGTTGACATTTAAGCCGCAATTGGGTAATTTGCATGGTCGTCACGAGCAGCTGCACTCGCAGTCGCTCTGGCGTTGGGTGTGGTCCAGTCCAGCAGTCGCCGCTCAGCGTGGGAAACGGCTGAGTTTTAGATCATTATTACATATACGAACAGGTCAATGTCGTGCCAAGCCTGGTGGAAGCGGTAATTTGATGAATTTATCACTGCTACACCTGAGATCTAAGTAAGCCATTATCGAACGTGAACAATTATAACAAATGCTGGTTTCTACCACCATCATCTTTAGGTACGTACTCAAGTACAATCGTGATGAAGGAACATGTATGGAGCAGAAAAGATAAAGCGATCATCCTGAGGGGCGACATCCCCATATGCATAGTCATATTTCAATTGTTACCCACACCCAAAGGGGGCAATAAATTTGTTGTGACCCTGCCCAAAGGCGTCCCATAACTTGCAAGACGACATCGCGTAGGACTCGCTAACAATGTGCCCCACAATTCCTTGCTTCCCGCCAGCCAGGCAGCCCGCCTTCTTGTACTTTACGAGATGCTTTCGGCCTGATTGCATGCCAACAATAATTCTGCGCTCTACGCAGTCGCACTCGCAGTCTTGTCCCGGCTTCGCGCCGCATAATTCACAGATGTGACACCGATAAGCTCGACTCGATATTCCTTGACACTGACATATCCCTAGGCTGATGTAGGCTATAATTCAAATCAGCCTGCAGAAAGTAAGAATTCCTCTGGTGGCTTCATTATTATGTGTTCGTTTTATTCGAACGAAGTCAGAGATGTTAGTCAAAAGCTGTAGCCGGAGGGTAATGCGTACTCACATGGGTATTGTGTGACGGATGATGACTCTGAGCTAGCCTTGAATTTTTTTGTCATCTTCATCATCGTATCCTATCGAAATATCAACGGGCAACGCTTGTGTTTTTTACAAAGCGGTATTGGCAGAAACAGCATTTTAAATATATACGCATAATTTATCAGAAGCTTATGTCTCAGACTGTTAGAGCAAAACCGGATAGTAATCCAAAGGCAACTAGCGGCCAACAAATGATATCCGCTTATGCCGGAGCGACACGGCTCTTTTATTCGCTGATTAGTCAGCGCGTTATTAAAAGATTCGGCGAACATCGAAAATTCCCCAGCGAGACATTCACAGGGAAGTAAACCAAAACGGTGCGCTTAGTGTGCGTGATCTTCGAAACACTTGACGTGTCACTCACGAGCAGAAGAGCAAATACGCTTAAACCCCAGACTGGGCCTCAAGAAGCTCAAGTTCACAGCTCCAAAATTTAGCCCACTTCTGCCACAAGTAGACATCGACGGCGGCCCTGACTTTGGCTCTTCCCATGATCGCCGTCGTAGTCTGAGTCGTAGTCACAGTATATCTTGCAATCAATTTGCTTTGTTAACATTACCAGCGTTTGGCGCTTCGCTTGCTGCAAATACGTCTGATAGATCGTGTGGCCACCAATCATTTTTCTGATCTGCCAGCACATCTCAGCACAACCCCAACTCGTATTCGTAAACGGCGCTTTAATAATTATTATTTTTTGTTTTCTCCACCATGTTTGTGTTCGTTTTTTGTTCGCTTTTATTAGTTGTGGTTTTACTTTGCCTTCTGCTTAATCGTTGCCTTCGCTGTGTTTGTGTTGCCAATTAGACATCTTGATTAAAAGCTGTTAATGAAGCTTTGTCGTTTAGAGCGCGAGCGCACGCAGACTCGGCCGCCGCAAGCACACGCAGCCTCCGCAATTTATTGGGTTAATGTCTTCTGACCGCCGCAGATCACTGCCCACCAGTAAGAGTGGAATGCATTTTTCAGGCAGAGCACATAAATGATGGTGTCCTTTGTCGACTAGAAATGCTTCTTCAGCAACTCGATAGAGACTACAAGCAAACTCCATTTGCTTAATTACAACTCTTAAAAGCCTTTTCTGATTTTCTCCCCCAATAGTACTTTATTTGGGTTAAAAGACGAAATCCAGAGCGTACCTCTGACGACCCTTCAATGTCACGGCCAGCGAAATCTTGCAATCTTGTAATAGTGCCGCTGCCAAACAGGCAGCAGTCACAGGCCGCCAGACGTAAGTTGCCACTTTGGGGCTCTTGCTGTGTTTTCGCTTTTCAACATTGAATTTCTGGCTCGCTTCCCGGCGTTTTCCTGGCCGTGCCTTGTTGTTGCTGGTCTTACTGGTTGCTTTTACCTGCCAAACGTGTGCTATCGTCGGTTCAAGTTCAACGACAGGGTGGACGAGGTGCGGTGGCCGGTCCATGCCACGCCACACCGTCACCGGTTGACATTACCCGGAGACGCCGTCGTGTCCGAAGCATTTCCCCATCTGGTCGGGAGTTGGAAATTGAAGTTTCGGGATTCCCCGCTCGGCGTCCCTGTTGTATGCCTGCCAAAACGAGCCAGCCAGAGATATGTTAGTCGTGGCTGAGCATCGGTTTGGTATTTGATTTCATGTAAACGATCTTCTGGCATCGTTTTTCATCTTCGTGCTCATGCTCTTTGGCAGAGCGATGAGCAAAAGGTGAAGGTCACCTGTAGCCGTTAGCGAGGCATTTTGCTTTATGCTGACTTGCAACTATTTCGACGTCTGTCGTCTGAGTCCAGGTCCGCCGCTTAAGTCATCGTTGCCAGCTGGGTTTGCATCAGTTACCCATACTTGGAATCTTGTTGTGGTGCAGGTCTGGTTTTTGGTCTGATTACCTTTTTATTTCACTCAGCTGGTAGTTATAAGACATTTAATTATAGCAAGGCAGTTCACACCCAGCAGCAGCAGCAGCAGTCGCTGCACAAGCCCTGCCTGGCAAGTGCTCTCCACATTACCATATTTAGCATTTAAATAGAAGGCCCAACCTTGGCATGGTTTCAGCTCACAAAGAGAACAAAATCCCCAGCACACAGACACGGCGGCAGCGACTGAGGCGACGAGAAACGAGAACGATTCGCAAAGAATACAGATTCAGAAATTAGAACTTTACAATCACGATCTATGGCCACTCGTACCAACTCGTATGTTATTAATTTGACGCTGCGACTGGGGGTGCGTGCAGCAAAGGTGAGCGAGCGGCAACAGATGTATTGCTGTTGCAAAAGCTGATGGCATTAAGACAAAAGCAAGTTTGTTGCCTAAGTCTTTTGTTTTTCGCACTCTGGGGGAAACTTCTAGCCCACTGCAGCTGCTGCTCGCGCTTAGTCTGGCAGCTAAACGGCAGTGTGGGGACCTGGTTTTAATTGGTTCACATTTTTTATAAGCAAGCAGCAACAGATCTAATGAATTCCGCTGCCCAGAGCCGAGCAGACACTCCCTCGAGCTACTTACCAGAGCTTGGGAACAGCACTGAGCTGAGCTGGGAGTGAGCCGCCGAGTACACGGCCAAACAGCCAATCAACCAACAGACATCGCTGTGCCGAGCTGCTGTTACACTTAATTCAACAAATTAGTTTGCCAAAATGGAATTGAATGCGCCCAAAGGCGGCAACGTTTCTGTTGCATAACTGCCATGCGATGTCGAGAGCCAGCGACTGTGGGCGTTTGAGCCCGACGACGACGACGGCAAAGTTCTTGGGAGCACGGGAATGGCGACTGGAACTGAAATAATTATCAATCCTACTCCGCACAATTGGCACAACGGCAACCTTTCAGTTTCGTTTTAACGGCTGGGCTTGGCATTCATGCGAACCGTTTAACGTTTAGTGGTGGGGTGTTTTAGTTTTCGGTTTTCAGTTTTTGTGGCATGACTCACTAGCAGCAGCATTTAGGCGATACCAATCTCCTTTGACTGCCTCCTGAGATATTGTTGGTAGGAGTTTGATCGCGTTTTACCCATTTAAGTTTTTTACCTTCGATTTACAGCCAAGAAGTTCAGCTTTTCGCGCTGTTTACTGTCCTAATTAATTGCACCGTCATACAATAGCCTAGCCCCAAGTGATACCCAGTGTGAAGCCCCTGCTTCATAGCGCCAGAAGGCGCCATCATTAAAGTCGAGGGCAGATTCAGATAAATAAACCCAGTGACCAGATAGATATACAAATGTGTGGAAGGCGTATAAGGCCAAGCCGAGTTGTTGGTCTCAATTAGTTTCAGCTACACTTATTGTTATTGCCCTGGCATAATTGTTTTCGCCATTGTCATTCTTGTTGTTATAATTGTTTGGCTTTTCTAATAAGGCGCATTGTTGGTTCAGTTCAGTCCGGATCCGGAGTCGGATCTGACGCCGACGCAGGCGGACTTAGGAACCATAATGGATTTGCCTTCTATTGCATATCGATGGCGGCGGTGGCTGTGGCGTTCTGTTGCGCAACTGGCAAAGCTAAAGCCGCCGCCTTTTATAGACCGCACTAAGGCGTTTGCCGGTTGTGACCCTGAATATGTTTCTGACTCGACTTTTGAGCGGAGTTGTGAAAGCCGCAGCCACAAGGCGAACTCCACATTAACCGCCAGACGACGAGAATAATTAAAGTGTCATTTGCTCTTTGGTTCTGAAAGGAATCCGAATGCAAAGTCGGAGGCACCGAACGATCCAGCTTAGTTATGTCGCGACAAAATCAGGACAAGGATTATTAAGATACCGTATCAGAAAACATGCAAGTAAGGCGGATTAGACCCGGGTTGGCAAGCCATAAACTGTTTTGCATATTTCTCTGCCTTTTTTCAGCCATTGGCACACCCAAAATGTGCCACGAACCCCTTAAAACCCAAGTCGGTCTGGCGATCGTGGGGCCAACCCGCCGCTCACTTTTGGATTCTAATGCCAAGTCTTTAGATCACAAGTACTGCTGCTGCCTTTTTGAATTTGGCATAAGCAAGCAGGCGCCCACAATTACATTTACGACGACGACGACGAGAAGGCAGCAATGTGGGTTGCCTTTGACTTCGCCTCGACTGCTCCATATTTAAGTCCAACCCAATTTGGGTTGGCAGGACAGGAAATCAAATTGGTTAGATTCCTTGCTGATCAAGAAATGCTAAAGATCTGGCTACCTTAGTTCCTAATCGTCAACAGGCCAATAGAAATTCATAACTTGAAGAAATCCGTTCGTAGCGTGAAATGGAGACTTATAAGTCACCATAAGGCTGCCCACACTTGGGTAAACTATAAGTGGCGCATTTATAAACGATTGCAGCGATTACTTTTCGTCTGCAAAGCCCGTCTCGGCCCCGCGGATGCAGCGACCTGGGCAGGATTGGGCTGGGCGAATTTATTTGTCGGCCAGACCCCCGAGAACCCCAGGCGCTTTTTGTGGTTGTGGCCTTTGCTTTACTTTTGGCATTTTCAGAGTTGGTCCACCTTTATGTGGGGCAGAGAGCCAAACGCGATACACAACTGATGGAATACATTAACCTGGATGTGATAATTTTCCTTGGCTTTCATATTCACAATTATTTTCCCCAAACTTATGGTTCTCGATACGTGTTGATCAGTTGCTTGGAGCTTTTCCGTATTGAAATAATCGGAAATAGTTGGTTTTGAAATGATTGTTGTAAAGAGCACACATGGGGCTTCGAAGGCGGAAAGTCAAGGCGACTTTTGACTCGCCGCCGCCACCAGAGTTTCTCATGGAAAAAATGCGCTGCCTAACAATGCCAGCGGTCTCTTTTGGCGTAAATGCCTGTTCGCCCTAGACCTGGCCCGGAGCAGCGTCGTGCGAAAATTTGAAAATGCATCTCTGGCCGATTGCACAGCCACTGCGGGAAGGGAATGTTAATTACAAGATGCGTTTTTATATCGTGCAGTAGGTGTAGCAGCAAGTGAACTGCCCCTGCCGCTCGCAGGCAGGTACTCGCGTACTCGTTCGAGTTGCATCGCTTACGTCATAGGCATCGAATCGAATCAAATCGCAGAGCAGCGCGGCTCAGCGCAACGCAGCCATTGATTTGCGGCTGGCTCTTGACTGCATTTATTGTAATACAAAATACCTATGCCTGGCCAACGACTTTACCCACGCACAGCCACAGTCACAGTCGCAGCCTCGTCTCGTCTCTGAGCCAAGTGTAGCGGCAGTCACGACCAAATCTCCCGGTGGGTCGCAACCGACACACATGTGTAGCCGCAGCTCAATAGCCCAATTCCAGTTCCACTCTATGTATTCATCTCGCAGTAAAAACGAACTGGCGAATCTGTATCGGGCTTCCCATTCAGATACCCAGCAGATGTGCGCCAAGTCGATTATTATTTATTGCGATTGCGACAACAATTGAACGCCATTTCTCCCGAATGCGGAAGATTTCAATTTGCAATGCCTCTCTGACAGGCGCCGTGATTATTGTTTTCTTTATTTACAAATTACGCATACGTAATCGTTCCGAGCACCCTTGCCGCCATGGTTTCGGCGGAGATGAGTTCAAAATTGATCTCGAGTCGAAGCTGCCAGTGGTGGGCGATGCGTTGTGTGAGAAGTGTCCAATCGAAAGTGGGTCGGAAGTGTCGCCGAGTGACAGCTGAGGTAAAGGCACTCAGTCCTAGATACGAGTTGTTAAGGACCACGTACAATTCTTCATTGGCTGCCATTTCGAGATTAAGACATTTCTTCGCTCTTGTCCCGCCCAGGCCTCATCAGTGTCATTAATCCAGTGGCGGTGGCCTAATCGCAGCTCGCTCTGGCTTCGAGTGCACCGCGGACCATTCCCGCCGGCGGTGCCCCCCCTCTCGTGGAATAAGAGCGATTGGGTGCCAAAAACCATCACGTCAACGGCAGCATGTCGGGCCATAAAACTGCAGCTCTCGACGAAGGCAGCGCATCTGAGTGGCATGTAGTGGGGTGCCAGACCGCAAGCAGCCAGTGTGATTACCAATGCGAAATTCGAATGCAGGGGGCGTTGTCCTCTCGTTTTGATTGTCAGTTAACCGAAAATGCATATTGGCTAATTATTTCAGCTATTTGCAGCTTGTAAAAACCGGAAGCGTCGCACGGCGCGAACAATGAGCGGAAACCTGGGAGGTTCAACCAACTTGGTGGGCTTGGGTTAGAGAAGCCTTGCAAGTCATAATAAATATTTATATATATATAAAATATATCTGTAGACCTCTTTATTCCTTTTTAAACAAGCAGAGTGTGTCTGCAAGTACTTAGATTTTGGCCAAACGTGTGCCGAAACAAGTACGCTAATGTTAGGCACCAGGCACCGAGTAGAGAGAAAAGATTTCCGGCACTATCAAGTTGTTTCAACGTGGCCTGGGTCTGGCCTGGTCTCTGGTAGTCCATGGTCTGGCCCGGTCCGGTCATTGTTGCAGTTGTCTGTTGCTCTGGTGCTTATCAAATTCATTTAAATGAAAAGTGAAAGGAAAATTGTTATTGCCACTACTCCACTGCAGCTACTCTACTCTTATGACTGCCCGTCGCCGTCCATGACAGCCGCGAATTTGTCGCTGCTGCTCGACGGACTTATGTCTTCTATGCGATCACATAAGCCTTTTCAGGCTGCGCTCGAACCTTTGCGAATGAGAAGTTAGATTAGGAGGTTACTTAGCATAGACGATTTCGCTTTGCACACATTAATCTGGGTTCAAAAGCCTGTATTTGCAATTGATTAATAAAATTCCATCGAATCAAGCTAAGCAAGTGCTGCGGAATACAATACTTCAGCATGCGTTCTTTTACTTTTGGTTTTCACGATACGCTTGTTAGGCCACGTCGCCGCAGAAGTCAGACTCGAGTTCGAGGAGTACCTTGACCTGGGTGCGAGTGTGTTGTAGCTGTGGAAGCTGATGGAGAAGATGATGCTGGCGGGGCGTTTTCCCTTTAATAGCGAATCGAGTCGAACAGTAAATTGTAAACAGCTCGCTGAAGCAGAAATCTATGTTGCTGATACTGTATGTAAATTTTTGGCAGCCAGTCAGCCAGTTAGCCAGCGCAGTTTGTAGGCGCTTCCTTTGTGCCGGCTACTTTGGAGTTGGATGTTTCGCCAAATTTATGGTTTGTTGCCTTTGCAATTTGTTACCGACACCGCCCACTTCTTTGTATCCCTCTTGTTTTCGTTTTGGGGCATGGGATGGACCCTGACCTTCGCACAAGGTGGGATGGGAGGTGAAGAGGCGGGCGCCGCGGTCAAGGCAACGCCAAACTGCAAATGATCATTTTTTCGACGGAGGTACAAGCTCAATTATATGGATTTCCCCTGGTAGATCGTACGCCTAAAGGTGTTGCAATAAGACGAAATCCATTGAAATGTTACTTGGAGCGGCATCAGCCGTAGTTGTGACGAAAACAAAGTGCCGTCATGTACTACACACGGAGCGACACACAATGCAATCGCAGCAGATCGCCCTCGGAGCGTTTTACGACATAGAAATCAGTTTCGTATTTGTAGAGCAAATCACGCGTCGCACAGTTCCCATTCCCACTCTGTGGAGTGGAGTAGCAGCACCCGAGACACGCTCTGCCTAGACGGCCAATTGTCACCGCCCAGACTGGGCTTTGGCCAAGTCTCTGGTCCCGTGCCCGTCTCCTACTTCGATTATTGCAGCCTTATTGCGAATGCGACACACGAACCGCGGACATTGCCCAGCACATAAACCGAGTGGCTGCCGTTGCAGTTGCCGTCGCCGTCGCCCAGTTGCAACAAGCGAAAGTGATCGATTTTGAGGTGGGCGTGGCAGGCAGCGAGCCTTGCGCCACAACGGTCTCTTTGTCGTGGTCTCTGTCGCCGTCGTTGGAGTCGTAGTCGCAGTTTTAGTCACAGACGGCGGCGACTTGCCGTCGCGTGGTCTAGTTGCTGCCACTAGCAAAAAGATCTGAGATACCAACACACACACGGACACCACTGGGGTTGCATGTATGCCGCCGCGGTCTCGGTGAGTGCCGTGTTGTGTGGCTGGCGGTTATGCAACATTCTCGGTTTGACCCACTTTCGTGCCGTTTTCTTGAGCTTTTTGTCGTCAGCAGTCGCTGGCCAGCAGCATTCACTTTTGGGGCAACTCAGAAATGCAAATGTAGTTTATGGCCAGGAATGTGGCCGACTTGCAAGTCCCTAGAACAGCCCAAAGACTGACATGATCCCATAGAGCCGCACAGGCACAGGCACATGCTGTTAGGAGGGAGAGCCATATTTTGAAAATGATTTGAAAGTTTGCTGCCAATTAACATTTTGAAAAGTTGCCCAGTTGATAAAATCGTGTGCCACAAGTGTCATATTGCCAGTTATAACGAGTGCACGAACAGGCTCGCTCCGGCTCTGCTGCGTGCCCCGAAAGTCAAGTCGCTTGCGTGTACCGCCGATGACATGTATAGGTGGTCGCAGCTCCAAATGACTGCCCCTCTCGTATAGTTTAGGCGCATTTTCCACCATTTGATTGAACAGCATTCTGGGCACCTTTTCTTCAAATTGGTCCGTACTGTTTGTAAGGGTAGAGGGACCCCCTGAATTTGGAACAGGGGAGAAGGCCGTTTTAGTCTGTGGCCAATATAGATGATTATGTGGCGATAAGCGGAGTTGGAGCACACAAACTTACAGCCCCGACTCCGTGGACGTAATCGTTAAATCGAACTGGCCGAGGCAGTTAACACACAGAGAGACCCACTAACCATTATACGTGTGGCTGGTTGGCCGGGCTACTCCGAAGGCTTTGCAGCTCGTAAGTGGAGCTCACAAGCAAAGAAAGCCCAAGCCTGGCCAGCAAATTGGAGCATTCTCTCCAAAATAGTGGAGAGGAAAAGCGAGCCGCCACTGCCACTGCCACTGCACAGCACAGCACAGCTCTGAATGTACATTGTCGATTGTACGTGTGGCAACAACACAAAGCCAGTCGATAGGCTCTGGTTGCATAATAGCCGAAAAGCGCTTCAGGCCCGAGCTCCACTTAGTATTTGAATGTGGCCCACAGCTACAGCCACGGCTTCGAATAGGAAAGCAAGCGGCATGGGGCAGGGAGAGTAAGTGCTGCATATTTCCTGTTTTGTGGTACATTTCGAAAATAGGTACACCAGTGCCTGCTGCTCACAGCGATTATTTCATTTTTATTCCCCTCCATCACCATTTCTCTATCGCCGACTACCCGAAGACCCCAAATCTGTCATGCCGAAATTGGTTAATTCCAATGGCACGGAAAAATGCGGTCTGCCCGCTGAGTGAAGGTTTCATCTCGCTAATATTAATAAAGATATTATGGCATTTAGTTGGCAGATGTGGAGCTTCCTTGCAGAACCGGCCAGAAGGTAGCGCTTTACAGAGCTGCTTTAAATCTGTTGATCTCGCACACGTGTCGAGCCAGCTAATGGCTCATTATTTATGGCTCATTCCAACAAAATGAATGTCCCCAACGCGCAATCCGCTAAGCCGTTTAGACCGCAACGGTAGGGGTAAGGAGAGTCGCATGTGCACATTTATCAGGTATCTCCGCGGATCCCCACGGACTGTGACTGCTGCCAGGAAGTGCAGCTGCCGGCGGAGACTTTTCCTTTAGAAAGGAAAAGTTCACGCCGAAATCGAAACTGATTCCTCTGCCAGCTTCCTGCGCGTGTGAGCATGCAAACCGGCGCCTAAGCTATGGTCACCTGGGCCACGTTTCGTAACGGGAGAGATGTTGGAATGCAACGATCAATTGGGGCGGCCGTCTTTGCCATTGCCGCTTGTTGAGCACCGCCCATTGACTTGTGCAGTCGATTGAAAATGGAAACAAACGAAAGCTAGTAAGTTGGCAGGCGGCAGGGCATGATTTATATTTCCGTCTTGCGGGTGTGCTGGGCTGAGCGTGCGTTTAATTGCGGACCGCACCCAGCGAAACGAAAGACTTAGGCAACAAACTTGACGGGCGCTCGCCGCTGGTCAGCCGTGTTTAATTAAAAGTTCAAGCCCGGAACACGCGAATAGAAATTGAGCCATCAATTGAGCCACTGAGTTCGCTTGGCCAAAGGCTGGACAGCTGTTTCAGAGAGAGTAATTAAATCAGATTTGGACTTTAATTGAAGAGAAAGGCTCCCTGAAACAGTAAGAATAAAGAAAAACCGGCATTACGAAATCCCATTATAAAGATCAATTTAAAGACCCTTCCTTCTACAACAACAGATCTCTTTCCAGCCGTTTCAATGTGGTCAAATGGCTCATTACGGCCGACATAAATCAGATCTCGAGGCTGCATCCGACGCTGCCAAACGAGGTGGCAATTAGTGCAATGCTTCGCGCCATTTGTCTAAATTTGGCCATGCTATTGGCGGTTGCCAATTTTATGGCTTCAAATAAGTCGGAGGCAGTGTTGAAATGCCGCCTTGCCGGCCGCTACCTAACGGCTCTTGGGCAGTAAAGCTGTGACACATCGCCGTCGCGCCGTCTCTTAGGCCAAGCGTTAGTATCATCAGACCTCGTTAAGGCCCAGAGAGGCATTAAGTAAATGGCGCTTTGCATAAATTAACGCCTTGCCGTGCGGAACCGCTTAATCAATGGAAACAATCGTGTGATACACGGCGGCTAGGCCTGATCTCCTTAACTCAGATCTAGCCTTACCGCACACCGCGCTGGGTTATAAGTAACCCATAAATATTCAACATTTATACATACGACACTTTTATTGTTTTTAAATGCCCGGCGAGCATCTCTCAAGCAGCGGCGCTCAAATAAAATTGATAATAAAATGCCTCACGCTGATCTTCAGCAAGTTGTCTCAAAGCGATGCTTATTTACCACAGCTAACTGCCGTGAGTTCCGTGTTTTATGGCTGCTTCCGACTGACACGAAAGTCAAGTTGCTCATCAAGCCGCATTTTACGGCTGAGAAGTTGTTGGTCGAGTGCACTTTGGGCACAACAAACGAAAATGACAATCAACCAGCACAGCTCTCCGTAGCTTGCAGTGCGGAGGTCAGGTGGATTTGCTTCTTGGGTATTCTGCGAGTTGCTCCTCTTGCCGAACTCATTTACCACCAAGTGGGGCAGCATAAATAAGCCAGTGGAAGCGACAAGCGCCAAGCAAAACAAATCAGGCTTATGGTCGAATTAGTGCGAGTTGCATAACAGCGGACCAGTCAAGCCTCGGCATTAGCTTCAGCTTTAGCTCCGCCATCGGTATCAGCCTAAGCGTTACCTCCGCTTGTACGTCAGAGCGTACAAGTCGTATTGTTTAGTGGAGCAGAAAGTACGATTGCACAGCACAGTCAGCATAGCCTGGCAGCGACACAAACGCAGTAACAAACAACGAACAGTCAACAAACAGCAAACAATCAGCGGCGGCTGCCAAGTGTGGGCAGTGTACTGTACGCTGTGGACTGACTGGGCTAATACAAATGTCATCCGTGCTGACGGCGGGTCTAGGCTCTTGCATGGTCAATTGCCATTGGCACGTGATTGGCTTTCATTGTGCGCCAACTAGCGCCATATATCAGTCACTCAGACTCGGTCAATGTAGCTACCTCGGAGACGCCGACTCCGGACGACATTTTCGCGCGTTAATTACACAATTTGCGGAGCGTGCCGGCTCCGTTGCATGCCAAGTAGGTGCCCTCCCAGAGCCTTGACACTCTTTCGGACTGTGCAGGAGACGAATCTTAATGCTCCCAGTAGTACCAGCTGGGAGGGCGCCTTTCTCCTCTCAGTAGGAGACCGACAGCGTTCGGCATGCGCTGCGAATTAGAAATTCATCTACGCCCAATTATAAAATGTCTATCGGGCTCCGACGACGACTGGGTTTCTTAAGTACTCGGGGGAGTATTGCAAAAGTGAATGTATAGTCTTACAGCCAAACTATAGCGGGTTCATCAAACGGCTAAACACATTGTTTTGCTTGTTACTCGTGCCACTCGTGTCCGGTCAAAAGTGCAGCATAATGGCAATGGTCGCTGGCTTATTATAGAGTTGGTTAGGACTCGCGGTACAATTAAATGTAGATAGAGCTCGCCCCATTTGTGGCTTTAATTGTGTCTCTCTGGCTGGTAGTCTCCTGAGTGATTCCCGACCTCCAGCCGGGATGTTCCAAAGACTAGGTTGGGCTGGCAGCTTATGCAATATTTTTTGTGGCCGGAGGCTTTAGCCTGTCTAATTTATTGGGAATCGTCGGTGTATAAAACACATAGATTCCAGCGAGGTCGGTCACTCCTCCGTTCGCCTTGGAACAGCCTTACTTGGTGCTGTTTGTGCAGCATTTAAGCTGCAATAACTTAGATTTCAAAGAATTGATTTCAATTGAATTCAAATTGAGCCCCAATTGTTTGCCGTAATCAGTTTTATTTCT
The DNA here is from genome assembly GCA_008042635.1 of Drosophila nikananu. Taxonomy (NCBI): domain Eukaryota; kingdom Metazoa; phylum Arthropoda; class Insecta; order Diptera; family Drosophilidae; genus Drosophila; species Drosophila nikananu. The sequence goes on along the minus strand of VNJV01020268.1, from coordinate 15,939 downwards.
TAGTCTGGGCCTCGTCGAATCTCTAAAAATATGCTTTTTCGGAGCCCCACCAAACTCATTCTGTCTTGAGCAGCGCGCGCTTTGAGGTCAGCTCTTATTTGGGTGCAGTTACCTTTGCAAGCATAAAGCGAGCTTATAACGGCACGTTTTTATAATTAAAACTTTTTTTGGCCCGCGAATTGTCACCACTTGATGGCTGATTCAGCGCAAATCGCTTTGCAGGCGTACTAAAAGTTTGGGGCTTATTTTTTGCGCGCCATTTGGATGCTGGATATTGGCGATGTAGATTGCCATAATGGCCATAAATTGCGGGTATTATGCAACCCAATGTGCCATTCTTTCTCCGGACTGCTGAGCTCTGTTTCTCAATTAACATTCCAGCGTCGAACGCCGGGAAACGAGACAACTAAGGCCGCAATGGGCCGTGCCTCAATATGCGATAATTCGAGGGGAATAAACTTTGAATGATCCGCTCTCGGAAGATATTAAGTCTGGAGTGCTGAAAAGAACTTGGCAACTGGCCGATGAGCTGTTTTGTATATGCATGTGCAAACTAATTTTGGCAATGAGTAAGTGATTCGGCAATTAAGGTATTTTAAGAATCGTTTAATGCCTGTGTTCTAATAGAGACATAAAGAACTTCCGCGATCATATGGGTCCGTAAAAATCCCCTCCGCATCATGTAGCGGCAGTTTCTCTGCTTTATACATACATGCATATGGACATAGCTACTGTTATTAAGAATGCATTTCAAGTATTGCTTGTGGCATTTGGCTGCGAGTTCGAGAAGGTCAAGCAAAGCCCCAACAATGATCAGCAAAAACTCTGCAATTCCATCAGACATTCACGTTTGCATGTGTAGAAAAAATCTATTAAAAGTGCAAATAAAACCGTGACAGCCTATGACCGAGATGTTGCAACTTCAATCAGAAAAAGATATTAGGGTCTGATACGATGTGACAGCCCATGAGCACACATGACAGCTTAAAGATCTTTTACCCCTTGCATCAATCGAGAATTATTGCCTTGAATGCCTGTTAATCCTTCAACTCTTTCATTCTTACCTTCAGGATCCACAGAGGCACAGAGCAAACGAGCCTCACGCATCACCAGCTCGCGCAGCTTTGGCACAAACGTCAAACCCACCAGCTCCAATGGCCTTAGCTTCGACTGCCCCGAGGAGTTCGGCTACTACCCGCATCCCACGGATTGCACCCAGTACTATGTGTGCGTCTTTGGCGGCGCGCTGCTCGAAAGCTGCACCGGCGGCCTTATGTACTCGCACGAACTTCAGACCTGTGACTGGCCCCGCAACGTGGGCTGCGAGCTGGTGGATACCTCCTCTGAGCGAGGACCCGCGCGCAGCCAGAGCCAGGCACAGCAGCAGCAACAGCATGTACCCAGCCGAGTGCGCTTCGGGGCAGCTTTCAGTAGCCCGTCCGGCACTCCGAAGGCACCCACAGTGGCGCCTCAGTATCACCGTTCGCCGCCGCAGGTGATCCAGGCACAGGTGCAGCACATCCCACCACCGCCGCCAGAGCTGCGAGTGCCACCCAATCCAGTGATCACGTCGCGAGGTCAGCCAAAGCCGCTGCTCGATTCCCAAGAAGACATAGCAAAGGTTGGTCCAGCTCGTGGTTATAAATTTGTTTCTGGGACCGACTTGTTCTAATCATAGGCGTATTAATCGCCTTTGTAACCAAACCGGTATTCGATAAGAACAACTTGTGGCCTTAATGAGTTTTTTTTTTAGATAAAAAACAATCCCGCAAATCGATAAAAATAACTTCCTAGTTTTCGGGTTCTCTGACCTTGAGTTTTCGATCAATAATAATCATAATTATACTTCAGTTGTACGCTGATGCTCAGGAGACGCTGCCGCCCGTGGAGGAGGAAGAGTCTGATCGACAGCAGCGTGTGTACCGCGGCCAACCCAGTACCGTTAGTCAGGTGCAGCGCGATCGCGACGGAATCATTCACCAGGCCAGTATCAATGCCATCCCGCAGGCGGGAAAGATCGGATCGTACGCCTTCGGAACGGCCTACAGGTAAGCGGTCACCCCCCATTGCGACCTTGCAACGTAGCTAGTTCTCAGCTCTCATTTATCGTCGCTTCCGAATCGATGCCACCTACTACTTCTGATGCTAAATCAAGTCAAAATTCTATGCAACTCATCGTATTCCATGCTCTTTTCTCTCATACAACGCATACTGCACTATCTCTAAATCTTGCTCCAATTGAAACCGACACAAACACACTCCGAACCCGAACCCGACAACCGGACCGTTGAACCGCTTTTGGATAAAACTGTACGCAAACAGCGAAAGCTCGGACGAAGACCAGACGATCGATTACGAACTGTCCCACAACCGACTCCGCCGAGACCTCACTGGAGTTACGGTCACGGACGGTTTTCCCACAAGTCGAACAGACACCGAGAATCCAAACGATTCGAACACGTCCAGCGAAGTAGTGGAGCCCGAGAGCTCCACCATGGCTCCAATAAGCAGCGAGACTTCCAACACTTCCAACAACTCACAAGAACACTTCGACGAGGCGGCACCAGCGGTCACCAAGCCCCAGAAATACTCCTCAAAGATCAGTCAGCCAAAAGGCGAACCTACCATGGACTTCGATTACGAACAGGAAGTGGATGCAGACGATGAGGCCGCCGAAGACGGGGATGATGCAGCCACGGGCGAGTCGAAGAGGCGTCCCCGGCAGCTGAGACCCATCCCAAAGTGGCCCGGACAAAACTACCGCGCCATCGACGCACCTCCTCCGCCGCAAACGTACTCGCAGCAGCATACGGGCTACAGTTTTGGCAACTATAATCCCTATCTCACGCCACCCAATCACGCGCACACCCCACCGGCCTACGGCAACAGCCACAACTACAACCAGCTGAGTCCTGGTTACCAAGCCCACTTGCAACAACAGCAGCAGGTGGCTCCGGCGGGTCCCCACCCCCAGCAGAAGCCTAAGGTCGTCTACACAGGCTACAATCTGTCGCTGCCTCCGCCTCCGCTGGAGGACGATTTCCGGCCCATTGCAGGCAACTACTACGGAGCAGCAGGTCCGGTTCCGAGTAGTCCGAGACCCCTCAACCAGCATCAGCAGCACTCGAGTCCTGGCGACCTACTCCCCTACCTCATACAGCAGCTAAAGGAGCTTAAGGAGCGGCGAAAACACTTGCAGGCGGAGAACTTTGCCTACTTCCATCTGGACAATCAGCCTGTGAACCCGGCCTCGCCTTCCAGCGGCGCATCGCTGCCCGCAGCTGCCAGCACCACAGCGCAAACCCCCTTTAAGCACTATTCGGCCGTTGATCCGTCAAAACCAGCCCATCTGGTGACCCCAAACGGCCAGTACAGCACCATGGGCGGATTCTACAATAACCATCAACTAGACCAGAGCTCCTATACCTCTTATCCCGGCAAGTTGGTCTCCCAGTACAGCATAGGTACGGCCGATGAGCAGCGAGCCAGCACGACGGAGAGCAACTACTTCCAGTACAACATCGTAGCCAACCAGAAGATGAAGGGCGTCTTCAGCACCGCCCAGCCGAGCCACAACCAGATCGGACACGCCGCCGTCAAGGTCCGGCCCCCGGTGACTCCCCTGCAGGTGACGCAGAGCATCAACGTAGTATCGGCTCCGAATCTGGCGTACAACAGACCCAACAGCCTGCAGCAGGTTCAGTACCGCAACTTCTCCCATCTGCCAGTGGGCATCAGTTACGCAAGCAACAGCAGCCTGCCGGAATCGTACCAGACCTTTACCAAGTCTATCAGCTCCACACAGGCCCCGGCGACAAGCACAGCCCCAACCACCCCCAAGTCCCAGCTGACCAACTTCCAGTTTAACATCCAAGAGTTCATGGCCAACCTCAAGTCTAGCGATCTAGCCAGTGTCAACCCGGCCATTAACCCGTTGATAAAGTACTTCAAGCAGGTCAGTAGCGACGGGAACGGGAGCCTGCGCAACGCGCTGGTGCTCCGTCGTCCCGTTACGGCCACCACGAGTTCGACCAACAGCCCGAGTACGACTACCCAGATGATTCCGACCACAGCAAGCTCATTGATGCAAAAGACCCGCCTCAGAACGAAACCAACAGTGCCCACGCCTGCCACTCCGACTACTACAAGAGCTCTTAAGGGTTACGAGAGCTTCATCAAGGGCATACAGAACCAACTCAACAAGCACGCCTCCTCCAGTCAAAGTCCCGCCACCAGTCCGTCGACCAGCACTCCGAGAGTGACTACCACGCCGACCACGACGACCGCCGAGAGCGTCGACTATTACGACGAGGATTACGAAGAAGACGAAGATATTCTACCGCCCTCGCAAATGCCGCCCTACATGCCCATGTCGGAGACTATGGCCCCTCCCCGCTCTCAAATGGCAACAGTTGCTCCCGCCACCGAGGCCCCGGGAAAAGCGCGACCCAACTTCCAGACCGGCTTCCTGGAGGCCACAACGACACGTCGCCCGTTCCCTAACTTCTCGCAGCTCAACCAGCCAAGTGCCGAGTCCGGCGTGCCGTCATTCATCAACTTTCCCAGCGACATCTTCCAGGAGCTGAAGCAGAGACTGCCCCAGCTGCCAGAGGCCAACACGCCCCCGCCCGGCACTCGAGCCACTGCTCCACGCCCAAGCACGCGTCCGACTTTCAATCAAAACTCAATCTCCCCCAGCACGACGCCGTCGTCTACGACGCGAACGCGCTATACAACGCGTCCGCGTACGCGAGGACAGCAAAAGTGGATGACGATGGCCCCAGCCAGCCAGGATCCAAGGAACGACACCGATATTACCCCCGCCCTTGCAAGCAAGCACAGTAACTTGGGCGGCCTGCAGCTGAATTCCATTCATGGGGGCGCAGGCGCGGACAGACACAGGTACCTATAACCGAGCCGAGGCAATCGTTACTACTAGCCGTTGCTAGTTGTACTAGATACTTTGTGCCGCTACACAAATATACACAGAAATCAGTGAATACAAGAAAAAGCCGATCTTTGTACATATACCGTCCGCCCACGTGGCGACATTACTATCTATACATACGTCTACATAGACCCGTAACTAAGCGATCTCACGGATCGAACTTACCAAAGCTGTACAGCCGACTAAACAAGTGTTCTCTGGACGTGGATATGTTAACTGTAACCCTCTAATGCTAACCCTAACTCTAACTCTAACTATACTATAGTGCTAACTACGTTTCACTGCTCCCACTTTCTGTGCTCATCCCTCAGCCACCTGTCTGTCATTATTTGTTGTTATTTGATTTGAATTGTTTTTGATCTCGTTTTACATTCTTCTCTCCTGTTTACGAACATATGTTTCATCGTCATTACCTCCTCATATTCACCCATGTCTATTGCTGTGAATTTTTGCCAATGTAAATAATCAACGCTACTTACACGACACGACCAAAAACAAAAAAAAATCGAAAAAATAACTACAACGTGTTCAGAGTTGAGTCATCCTCACCGTCATCGTTAGGGGCGCCGCAACCCGCTAATATCTTTGTACAGCCCACACCACAAGCTCCATCACCACAGTTAGAACCCAATCGTAACTACTACAATGCATCCATATTTAATCATGGGGGCGGCTACCAACAACAACAACAATCGCAGCAGCAACAGCAGCAGCAACCACAACAACAGCTACAGCCAACACCATTCCAACATGCGCAATCGCAATCGCAACCGCAACAACAGCAACATCAGGAACAGGCACATGCCCCCCAACAACATCCCTATGATTCATCCTATTATTCTGTTTACGACGACGATATCGATTTATATAGGGATCTCGAGTACCAGCAGCAGCACCAACAGCAGCAGCCTCAGGAGCAGGAGCAGCGGCAGCCACCCAACGCACAGTACCAGCCTGCAGTGCGCCAGCAGCAGCAGTCCACCTACCGACCCCTGGAGCTCTCGGCCACGCCGACTCCGCCCCAGAAGTCTGCCTACGGCAACCAGCCCACATTGAGCTACAGCACCGACTACGACGATGACATAAACGCTCAGGTAGTTCTAAAAGAAAGTAAAATAATTGGGTCCCAATACAATTTGTGATAGTTCCATTCCTACTTCTATAATTTAAAACAATTAATTGATTAATAATGTTTATAATACGCACCTTTGATCTCCTTTTGTAGATCGAGCAGGAAAACGTGTACGATCAGCCAACACGCTCGCCACAGAGGTAAGTAGCATCGATCACATGCTTAAGCCCCGTCTCATAAATCAGGTTGGAAAAAATCATTCACCGAAAAAGAAAATCACCCCACAGAAACAGTCAGCCCTGCAGAGAATCTTAAACCAATTGCACAGAGGAATCTCATCTCCCTTTAGACCACACTAGTTAGCGTCCCCCTGCCAAGTCAATGTCCACATAATCAGAATCACAAACCCATCCACAAAACCCCTCAAACACAAACAGCCACACACTGCATCAAAATTTAGACACCACAGCCAAATCAATACGTATACACCCAACCACAATGCATTTATCTACCAGGCCGGAGCAGGTGGCTATTCAGAGGCTGGATGCCAGGGCAACCCCCTCGAGCGTCGGCGGCGGCTCACCCTCAACGACTCCCGCCTCACGCCCGGATGTGCGCACCTACTACGACACGCTCACCACGCTACCTGATTCACCGGCCGACTACAGCTATTCCAGTTCCGCGGAGTATGCGTACGGTTCCTCGCCAGAGGACTACGATCAGAGCGAGCGCACTGTGACTCGCGCCCAGCCCTACGCCGAGACGGACGACTATGATCTGATCGCCAATGTCGTTGGTCCCACCAGCAGGAGCTCCACGCCGGCTCCGGCACCTATTCGAACCACACAAAACACGAAACCATCGACCCCAGCGATTGGCAGGAGTCCGACTAAAAGTTCAATCGCCACCACACAAACTTTTAAGGTCACAAAGTCCACAACCACAACAACAAGAACAACTCCAACAACAAAAACAACCACACCACAGCCCCCAACGACAACAACGAAAGTAGCAAGGTATTGTCACCTGTTGATAGCGAAATGAGCGCCAGACACAGGGCTTTCTCTGCCAGTCGCCTTCTAACGCATTCGTCACTCAGTCATTAGCCGGCTTTCAGTGTATTAGTTTAGTTTATATTTCTAAGCGCTCATTCCCGCCATACGCACACGTTCAGCTTGCGAATTCGGCAACCATTATACAGAAAACACACAGCGACACAGCCACACTTACAGCCATATATGGACAGGGACCTCTGATACCTACGGCATCACCAGTGCGTGTAGTAGGGCATCCCCGATCAGCCATCGATACGAGACTCTGCTGACTGTTCAAACTATTTCTATCCGTATCTTTTGCATGACTACTCATAAGATAACTCTTTAGGGTCGCGCATGAGCATGTATCTATTCGTAATTAGCAGCTATGTGATGTTCGAAAAAGATAACCCAAACGAAAATCGAAATTTGAGAACCAAAAGGCTAGGCAGATAGGACCAGTCACACACCTAGTCCTAAGTTACTAACACCTTTGTGATTACTTATTTAAATACACGTCTCTTCTACAGCTCGAAAGCGCATGCAAATAAGCCATATAAACAACATGTCCCCAACAAGTCAAAGACAACCACAACTACACAAGCTCCCAGTACAGCACCTCCCAGTCCCACCACCACGACCACCTCCACACCACCCCCGCCGAAACCTTCGGCATATAGTTCCAATCCCTTTCTCAAATCGAAGCTACAGAGCCTGGCCCAGTCGCTGGCTTCAATTGTATCGAGCAACCACCCCCAAGACCCTAGCAGTACCGCCAGTTACCGTCAGGTTCAGAACCTTACACATTCCCGTCGACAGTCCACGGTCAAAGACCCAGTCCCCGTCTACAGTCTTCCCCCTATCAACCCACCTTCGACTACGCAAGAGCCTCTAGTGGAGGATACCCTGACCCATAGTCAACTGGAGCATGTCGAGACGGTCTTTGATGAGAGCCAGAACATTCACGTTCAGATGGCCGAAGCGCCCAGAAGTCGTTCCTTCGAAACGAGCACCACTTCCAAATTCCTGGACTTCATTAATGCCGCCGCCTACGGCACCAGTCCGCGTGGCAACCTATTGCATTCACTGCCAGAGAAGTCCTTGAAGACGACTGGTAGGGAATCTCCATATAAGGGCCATGCTTTTGAGTCAAGTTCAACCGAGTCGGCACAACAGCGCAATCGCATTCAGACCTACATCACCTCCGATGTGGCGCCCCAGAGTTTCAGAGTTCCGCCAAGCGAGGATATGACCAGCGCTAGTACTACGCGTCCGAATAAACCCATTCAATATAGTCTGCAAAGTGGATCGAGTGGTTTCAGCTTGATTGTGGAGAAGGACCAAAGCAACGCCAATGACTATGAGCCCTCCCTCAGCGTTGTAGAGAAAAAACAACAATTTAACACAACCAGCACTGCAAGACCTACTTCAACGACCACCCAAGCTGAGCCATTAGAGGATTATGTGGAGATTGTGCCCACGACATACGCCCCACCACTGCGCATTTGGCGTAACGGCAGACCTACCATTCAGCAGGCGTTTTACAGGCCAACGACTAGCCCTGGAAGTTCAACTACAACTTCAAGTACAACGACAGCGGGTCCTTCCACGTCAACTGTTAGTGTGGAGACCAGTAGCACCATCCGGACCACCACCACACCGAAGGCCCAAGGGCCGCCTAGCACTGAACGCTATGTGGCACCGGCAGCGGGTCAGAGCTTCACCGCCCGCGCCAGTTTCTTAAGGGACAGCCTGAACCGGGTGACAGCCAACCCGGCATTGCGCTTTGTCTCCCCGTACAAAAGCCTGGAGAACTTGCTGCAGGAGGACCGCCAGCATCAGCACCACCAATTGCGGACGACTGCTAGACCACGTTACACCAACGCTCCCGCTTTTCCGCCCTTTCTTCAGACTACTACCAAGCCGCCGAAAAATCTCTTCATGACCGCCTCTGGCAGAAATACCAGTCAAGACATTCTGGCTACAATGGGAACAGGAAACGCCCGTAATTTCAGTGTGAGCGACGCCATTCTCAGCACATTTAGCCCACAGCGACCAGCTCCAAGCATGCTGCGAACCACTACCAGTACAACCACTTCAACCACGACCCCCGAAACTCCGGCGGAAGAAGTGACGACCATTGGAAGCAGCACAACAACTGCTTTCGCAGTGGTCGCCTCTTCTCCCATCCGCGTATCGCCATCCGTGCGTCCGCGCGGCCGCTCCCGCTACACAGTAGCCACTCTGAATAGTCTGGTGGACAGCGAGGACACACCCACGACTTATGCGCCCAAATTCAAGCTGCCCAGCGGGTACGATATAAGCTCATACCAGAAACGCAAGCCCCTCCGCGTACGAGTGATTAGTAACCAAAGGCCGCTTTTTGCTGCGCCCACTGCGAAACCGCAGGAAAAGTATGAAGCCTATAAGTCCGCCTTGCTGGCCAAGGACTCGTCCATTTATGGCGCCCCAAGTGTTCCGGTCAAGGCTCTGAAGCGTAAGCCCATCGAGAACGAAGCAAGCATTCTGGACGAGCCGCGTGCTGAGGCGTTGATTAGCCAGCACCCAATAGAGGCCAGGCAGCAGAACAGCTTGGAAGAGGTCGGCACGGTGACGGCGTCCAGCTCCACCGAGCACGTCGTGGCCATAACAGAGCGCCCTACAGTAAAGTTTCTCTACTCCAATAAATATCGCCAGCAGACGGCGGAACGCACTCTTGCGGAGAGTCTTCAGAACGCTGGTTACATCACAGCCTCGAAAGGACGGGAACAGAAGTTCCGATCGGTCAACGTGATCGAGCAGCTGAGACAGTTCCTCGCTGGCAGCGACAGCAACAGCAACAGTGACGAGAGCGGGACGTCCCAGTTCGTGGACGAGTATTCCTTGCCCGAGTTAAATGCGGCTGTCGATGAGATTAAGCAGCTGTACTTGCCCACCGATCGATCAGCCACGAAATTGAGTACGACAACGCTACGTCCTACCACTACGCCCATTGCTCCACTGTCTCTTCCCTCACCCGGACCCACTGCCACAGTCCCTGTGGCAGCTCCTCTGCGGCCAGTGGCCAGCCAGTCCAAAGCCAACTCCTTTTCCTCCACTTTTAGCGCCTCGAGCACCGATCCCACTCCAACCGCAAGAACCCCCAAGAGCACCCCCGAATTTAGTACCGCTAGAGTCCCGACAGCCTCACCAGTTTTTCCCAACCCGAGCCCGAACCCAAATCCAAACCAAACCCCTGCCACCGCCACCGCCACAGCTACACCCCCCTTGTTTGCACCGCCCACTGCGCGCGCTTCGAGGGTTAACAGTGTGATAAAGTCGTCGATTGCCGCCGCGGCCGCCCAGGTCGGTCAGTCCGGCGCAGGCCCTAGCTCCTCCACCTATCAGCCACAGGTGGCACCGGGCAAGGCCCACAAATTCCAATTCGGCTTCGCCCCCAACAATAAGAACCAACACCAAGCCAGCAGCAGCAATCCCAATGGCGCCGCAGCCTCAGCTTCAGCCACGGTGAAGTGCTCTGACAGCACACCGAACGCCAAATGCAACGAGATCCCTTCAAGGTATAGATACCCGTACAGATTCCGATTCCTCTAAGCTCAGTCGATCCCAGCCATCACTCTACTCTCCGTATCCGTATCGCTCTCTCTACCTTTACTTCTCTTAGCATCACCGTAATTTCGTTTTGAACACAAGCAACCATAGCCATAGCCCCCACTGTACTGTACTGTATTCCGTACTGCTCCAAAGCTTTCTCTAGCCTCTCATTACCACCCACATATCCACCCACCTCTAATCTACGTATCTAGTCACTCCCACTAGGATGGTGTTGATTGTTGGCTTACTGCAACGCCCACCAATCTGTATTCGTTCGAATTGCGCTGGCAGTAACGTCCACTCTCACTTAAAAATCCTTTCGCTGGCATACTGGCATAGTACAAGGACACTCATAAGTGCATACTAAATGTTAGCTGCTGTGTAAAATGTTGCTATAGACTCTGGTATACCAAACCGTAGACGTTCGTTAACCGATCTAAATTATAAATAAATTGTACTTGAACCGGTGGTGGATCGTAAAAGTTCTTAAATTAAATCCTTACAAACTTTCCTTGATATTTATCATTTTGTTTTCTTTGATAAAATGTAGAAATCGTTTGGCGTATTAAACCAAAGTGATCTAGCCGTGAGAACTAAGAAGTTTGAAAGGACAAAGACAGATTTAAACGCTTTTTTGCTTAGAAAACTTTCGACAAAAATTTCAGACTTTTTTAAGAACACATTTTGAAATTGTGCTCAGAACGAAGGCGATTTAAGTAAGAAAACAATTCGAAGCAAGCCTATAAGCACATTTTACCGAGCCTAAATTTAGTAGATGCTTTTGTGTCCAAGTCTGAAGCATTTTGCTGGAAAAATTCAGTCCGAGATCTGTGAGAGATTAACAGGGGATCGCCGCGGACGTATGAATTGTGATTTAATAAAGCTGTCATCTATCTCTCAGTGTATGTATAGTATATAGTAAATCTTCTGTCTTCGTCTTAGTGTTCCTGCGGTCTAAACACAAAATTATACACATTCGTCTTTTCTCAGCCTGTATTTACCACCATCAATCAAGTCAAGTCCCAACACGTGACACACATAAGTACAACTTTTTGGTTCTCACTGTACAAAAATTGGATGAATTGAAATTTTGGCTGGTTGTTTGGGTGGTGGAGGTACTAATATTACTATTATTAAGGGGAATCATTCTGCGTGCACCACTAACCACCATTGCGTGATGTGTATACAATAATTAATCCTGCATTTATCTGTATCTCTGCCTATTTGTGTAGCACAAACCAGTAAATCAAGTGGCAGCAATTGCAAATCGTACTTGAGTAGAGCAGAGCAGCTCTCTCTTTTTACTGACCTCACCCACAGCTAATTCTCCAAAAAGCCCTAAACGAATATATCTAATAAATTGTATTTAGGAACAACAACAGGAACCGAGGCAGTGCTATTTACGCAAATCAGGACCGAGACGTAATCGCCACGCCGAACCGCGGAACTCATCCACCGTAAGCCCAGGGTTTCGTGAATAATGCCTCACACTTAATTTAAATGAATTCTTCTCTCCAGACGAACCCGACCCACACTGAAGCCCTCGGGCACCATCGTGTCGAAAGCCCAGGAGTTCGTTGACATATACCGATACCCGCCGAGTCGGCCGGACCCCATTTACCCGCAGCCCACACCCGACAAGACCGCAGCCAAGTGCCGCAAGGATGTGTGCCTGCTGCCGGACTGTTACTGCGGAGGCAGGGACATACCTGGTAAGTATGAGCCTGGTTAAATAGACATAGTTTTTAATGCAGAAGATGGCCGAAATTAATGAAATGTAGGCGGGTTGAGAGCCGCGGAGACGCCACAAATCGTATTGATGACATTTGATGATGCCGTCAACACCATAAACATCGACCTCTACGAGGAACTCTTTAATAATAAGTCCCGGAAGAACCCAAACGGCTGCCCCTGGCGCGGCACCTTTTACCTGTCGCACGAGTGGACAGACTACGGCATGGTGCAGGATTTATACTCTGCGGGACATGAAATGGCCTCCCATACCGTTTCGTAAGTTGTGCCGCTTCAGCCACGGTTACTGCCTCGCCATCATCGTCTGCATTAGATTCCCACTCGCTTATCTATTTATTCTGGTTAAAAGCCTGAGTCCTCCTCTGCCTGCCTTTATTTCCCGACATTTTTTCATCCACATTCCCCATTTGCATTGCTAGGCGAGCTACCCGTCGAGAGCATCCCACAAATCGTTCTCTTGACCTTTGACGATTCAGTAAATGACTTGAACAAGCAGTTGTACACGGATCTCTTTGAGAAGGGTCGTGTCAATCCCAACGGCTGTCCAATCACAGCCACCTTTTACGTCTCCCACGAGTGGACTGACTACAGTCAGGTGCAGAACTTGTACGCCGATGGACACGAAATGGCCTCCCATACAGTTTCGTAAGTAGATGGAGCTCTGCTCGCATTCAAGATTCCCGACACAGAAACACAGCAATGACAACAAGCAGCACCAAGTTACAGTCGTAGTTAGCTAAATCGCTCTCCACACCCAATGCACCAGGTTACTAACTTAAATCCAAATCAAAATCCATCGCTGAACTAACAAATACCACCAAAAACGACGACCCGAGTATTCTAACCATTTTCTTCAACAGTCACAGCTTCGGCGAGCAGTTCTCGCAGAAAAAGTGGACTCGTGAAATAGCAGGACAGAGAGAGATCCTTGCCGCATACGGCGGTGTCAAGCTGTCGGATGTACGGGGCATGCGCGCACCCTTCCTCTCCGTCGGCGGCAATAAGATGTACAAGATGCTGTACGATTCGAACTTCACCTACGACTCCTCCATGCCGGTTTACGAGAACCGCCCGCCCTCCTGGCCCTATACCCTCGACTACAAGATCTTCCACGACTGCATGATTCCGCCATGTCCGACTCGTTCCTACCCAGGTGTTTGGCAAGTGCCCATGGTCATGTGGCAGGACTTGAATGGGGGCCGTTGTTCGATGGGCGACGCCTGCTCGAACCCCAGCGACGCCGATGGTGTGACCAAAATGATCATGAAGAACTTTGAGCGACATTACACCACAAACAGGTAAGTAAAGCATAAGCCGCACGGCAAACCACAGAGCTAAACGTCATATATAAGTATTAATGCAACGCGGCATTGAGAAGTCGTACTTTAGCCTGTCCACCGATATTTAATTCACAGAGCACCTTTCGGCCTGTTCTATCATGCTGCCTGGTTCACGCAGCCCCACCATAAGGAGGGATTTATAAAGTTCCTCGACGCCATCAATGCAATGCAGGATGTATGGATCATAACCAACTGGCAGGCATTGCAGTGGGTAAGGGACCCAACGCCGACGTCCCGCATAAACTCCTTCCAGCCATTCCAATGCGATTATTCGGTGAGTAAATTACTAAGGAGATTTGGAAGGAGCATAGTTCTTCTCATAATTATAACTAATTTCCAAATAGGATCGGCCCAAGCGGTGTAACAACCCCAAGGTGTGCAATCTGTGGCACAAGTCCGGCGTCCGCTACATGAAAACGTGCCAGCCCTGCCCAGACATCTACCCCTGGACTGGTAAATCCGGAATCCGATCCTCCCGCATAGACAATGAAAATGTTGAAGAGCCTGCGGCGTAAAACTACTGTATCGCAAGGACTCCCAGTGGATTGAGACCTTAGGCTAGCAGCAGTAGGCAATGGGAACACTCAGCTCTCCCAGATGCCGAAAAGTAACAGCCACTATTTATAGCTCAAAATACGGAATTCACTCGTTAAATGTTATATATTCCATGTACTTTAATACTTTAGCTAATTTTTTAAAGAACTTGAAGGAGAGCCGCGTTCATAGTTAATTTCTTTTGGAGCAAGTAACTACAAATTATTTATTCCCTTTTATATACTCAATACCTATATCTGTATATTCCTATAGTTTGCTACGTATACGGATATTCTTTTAGTTGCACACGCAATCCCAGCAATTGTAGACGTAAAACAAAGCAATTAGGCGTAAGACCGTAGACTATTAAGTACTAATAAATTGCGTTTTTGGTGCACCGAGTCCTTCGAAGGATTGGCATGTTCACTAGGATTTGGCTGCACCAAGTCCAAGGTTTCCTTCAACTGGTAACATGGGACGCATTTAGAGACTAGGACAAAATATATTCGTGTTTAACTTGTGATAAAAAGTTACAGCAGAATTTATGTATTATTAGATGTGCACACCCAGAGCCTTTTCGACACATTTTTCCGATTTTCGCATATGTATACTACTAAGTTCACGCCCAAGTTGGATATTTCCCTGGGTGCCATGAAATAAACAAGTTCTGACCCATCATTTCACTTCTCATTCTTCTCTGCTTAAAATCGATATAAATAAAACACAAAGGATTTAATACGAGCATTCACGATCACGATATTTTGGAAACCTCCAGTTTCACTACATTTAGCTTAGACTGGAATGCAAAATGAATACGAGAATGTAATAGATACACCCTTCGATGTCTAGGGAAAGTCAGTGAAGACAAGAAGCAGCGTACAGATAGATAGTTAAGATGAAACCATTGCCAATACTTAGCCGTTCTTCAGACAAATAAATAAAAGAGTAAGCAATAATTAAAAAGCGGTTCATTGAAACAACGTGCAAGCAAGTCTATCATCAGTAGTTTACCAATTAAGGGATTAATAAATATACGAGAGTATTAAGAGGATTCGAAATGCAATAAATAGAGACGATAATCGATTAGGAAAAGCTGCATATACTATAAGGACCAATGACATTAGAGCTAAACTATTTGCATCAGGGCGCAATGTAAAAAAATTTTAAGATACGAGTGAATTAAGTATTTTCAGCTAATAATTGTACAAAACTCTACCTATGTATGTATGTATGTTTGTATTAAAATGTACTATTTAAAAAATATTAAATTGGTTGTTTCTAACAAAAACAAGGTACCCAATTATGAGTGAACCTATCACGTTTTATGATAAGCTTTTGTCTCAGGTATTTCGATTAATTTTCTTGATTTGAGACACAAAGTTCACAAAATGCTTACTGCTCCGATCAGACAAACTCCATGTTGGGTTAGGTTAATAAAATAGCCTCTGGAAAAATTTTTTAAGGTAAGTTAGTTAGTTTTCATTTAAATATTCTATATTCCACATAAATAGCGAACTTTTTCAGATTGCCCAGTATTTGACTTTAAAATATAAGAAAAAAGGAAGCTAACTTCGGCAAGCCGAAGCCCTTGCAGTAAGTAAATATCTAAAATTGTGTGTATTTAAGGATTTTGGTTAGTTTCAGTAATATTTTTTGTTAGAAATT
>VNJV01020267.1:0-12799 GCA_008042635.1 Drosophila nikananu | reverse complement strand
CCGGGGGACCAGACACTCCCGCAACACATTCGGGTACCGAATCTTTTTTACCACTCGATCTCAGAACTCTTTGACTTGATTCTGAGGTCGAGGGCTGTGTCGAGAGAGGCTGCTGTGGGGAGTCTGCCGCTGGTTTCTGAGATCCGCCCAGATGCTGCAGGCCAGGTGCGGTTTTTTTGCGCTTAGGAGACTCATTTAATAGCTTGAGGCTACTAAATTGAGTCTCTAGCGCCAAGAACATATCTTGAGTTTTACGAAAACTCAATAATATTTCCTTAAAACCGCCCCTGGTCTGCCGCATAAAAGTCGACATTTCTCTTTCAACCTCGCGACAGGCCGCACAGCAGTAACGTAAACCGATGTTCTTTTGAATATCATCTACCGCCCTTCCTGCAAAACCAGCGCACTTGGCGTGCAATATGTTATCGCACAGCCAGCAGCCGATTGTAAGATCAGCGGCAGTAATAATATTATCTTTACAGGTTTTAACTGGACAGACAATTACGGACATTATGGGGACTTACCACTGTACTTTTAAGAATATAGATAAGAAAAGTGCAGCTGCACTGAAAGAGAATGGAGAACGAGAGAGCGGGTAAGCGGGTGAGCGTAGGAGCGAGCTTAACGTTTAGCTGTCGCGACTGCGCAAACTAAACGGGGAAGGCACAAAGAGGAATACAAAAAATGCAAAGCAAACACCGGCAGCACAACTAAATTGCGAAATAAATAGCAATTAATTACACAAAACAGAATATCTGCATGCACACGAAGTGAACGGGAACTTTAATAATCACAATATAGAAAATTTTAATAAAACCCCGGTTGTTTTAATCACAAAATTAACACAAAACGAGAGCGCAGGAAAAAAACACGTCCGTTCACTTGGCAAAAGTGTCTTTCCGTTAACTGTGAGACCTAGAATTCCCCGGCCATGGGAAGGCTCCGTTCAGACACAGCTGGACACAGCTTCACACCCCTGACTTAAGGGGAGGTCGTTTTAAGACATGGCCCATAGTTCGCAGGACCTTTGATTGGGCGCGCTGTATGATGTCTATGTTGGTTCTGCTGGGAGCTATACGTCCAGATTGGCTTAGGAGTGGAGTTGTAGAGCAGGACCTTGTAGTCATGTGGAGGCTGCTGGCTTTCCGTTTTAGGTGTAGTTTCTTGCATTCTATATGTCTACGCCATGTTAGACGTCTGTCGTCACTGGACCGACAGTGCAGGGCTCAGACAAGCCAAACAATTTCTCGTCCCCCAGATGACGCGATCAAAACTCATCATCAACCTAACAAAGAGCGAAATTCGCACTCTAACAGGCTACCTAAAGGATCACTGCAACCTTAGAAATTTAAACTTTCCGAAATCAACACCTGCAGATTCTGTGAGATTGAGCAAGAAACATCAGAACATATTCTATGTGAATGCCCCTCGCTAATCAGACGTCGACTTCAACATCTAGGAGGTGAACTTATTCCCCCCTACATTACTTGGGAACAAATAGACCCTACAAAAGTGCTCTCTTTTATAAGAAGCCTCGGTATAGAGGCTCTACCTAATTCTACAGGCCGGTACAAAAGATATAACTTCTGGTCGCAGTGCATCAAGGCCCTTGCAATAATAAAATTAGTCGTCTGTCGAGGTGGATGCCGAGATACGTTACTTCTTTAACTTAAAGGATCTGCGTGTTATTCAGGCCGAACATTTTTCTTTGTTTATTTTAATACGCCACTTCTCGACTACTATGAGGTGGTTGGCGTGTTGGGTTATTGCACGTTCTGGGCATCTGAAGTGGCTAAGGATCGTCGTCAGCATAGGTGGATGTTGTTAGTCGGTCACTCGTGGGAATATTGACTGCTTGAGATACGTCGAGGAATATCGCGCTTTAATATTCTCTGTGTGAATCTCTGCTGTTATTCTGTTTACTTGCTTGATACTTCCGTTTTTTTCTTTGAAGCCAAATTGATGGGCTGGGATAATTTTGTGAGTTCTCATATAATATATGGATAATAAACGTATTGGTCTGTAAGAAGACGGAATAGTGTGATCTTTTCCGAGCTTTGGTATCATTATAATAATTGATATTTTCCATTTCCTTGGGTAGTATCCTAGACTAATGATTCCATTGAAGAGATTACAGAGGACCTCAATAGCACAGTATGGAAGTTCCATTATCTTTTTGTAGTTATTAGGTCATCGCCTTAAGCCTTTTTTTGTTTTAGCTCCCTGATGACTTTTGTGATCTCGTTCGGCCGAAATGTAGTTGGCGTGGATTCCGTTCCGAGATGGAATTGCAGGAAAACATAAGCATTTGCTGTGCTGTTCGGCTGAAAGACGCCCCTGAGATGTAAGCAAATGTTTCGGCTCTATCTTTCTCACTGCGGGCACAGCACCCTGAAGAATTCCTTATAGGTGTGACGGTTTCAATGGGAGAGCTTAGATTCGGGTGAGCCCTCCACAAGGGATTCTTTCTACTAGATGGCGAAAGTTTTTCTATGTATTTTAGTCGTTGCAGGTATGTTTTGAAGTTCTTAATTTCCACATCCTTCCGTTTAGGTGTTGAGATACTGTCTGCTGTTACGTGTACCTCTTTCAGAGCGGCGGTAGAGAAGTCGATGTCCTCTGGGATATTTAGTTGAGGAGTTAGCTCAATTTAATTTATCCAGTAAGTGTTGTGCGACACCAGCCTGTAGGGGTGGTCCAATTTATTGCTCATTTTTGGCAGGCGGAAATCCTCCAAGAGCGCGCCGGCTGGGCAATAGGCACTGTATTATCCCGGACAACCGGTAATGCACTGCTGCTTGCTCCGTCCGCGGTAATGCAATGTCTAGCTAAGGCAACGGTTCAATTCCTTCCCCTAAAAAAGCCGGAGGAAATTAACCATTTGCCATGGGTGGAGGTGCCTGGAGGTTAGGCATAAAACGCAAGTGGGTGGATCCCCGGAAAACTAACCTGTGTTTTTTTATATGGACAAGAAATTTGTTTCAACCGGGGCTGGGATATCAGCCCAAACTTCGATGGCAGGCGTGATTGCTACCACCGGCGGGCACGGAGGGGAGCAATCCTCTCTGAGTGTCGCCAGCGGTCACACCTCTAGCATGACTGGAGCAGGTCGTGTCAGTTGTACTGATATTGCCACAAAAACGACTCAGAGCAAATTGTGCCGCTCAGGTGCCGCCGTCGATACAGACACGGCCCTGGAGAGCGCGCAGCTCGGGCAACGCGGGCCCAAGCAGGTAGGCCCTCCACACAGAAGGTTAGTGAGGTGTCCAAAAGACATCTGATTCCGGCGCTTATTGACCGGAACGAGGAGAATGGAAAGATGTCCGAAGAACGGTGGAAGACGGTGCACTCGAGGCTTGTCGATGCGCTGTTTCCACAGATGGAGGATGACTCTCTTGGCCCCATGCCCACTTTTGATGGTGCAGGATGGCTAAATGGGGTCAAAATCCTAAAGTGCATGGATGACTCGACACGGAAATGGCTGGCGCAAACGGTCACCCAGTTGGAGGTGGCGGACAAGGAGTTAATCCCATCGAAAGGCCATACTCTTCCCCATCGCAATCTAAGGGGACAGGGCGCAGAAGCTGCTACAGCGCCACAACCCCGACATACCCACCGCAGATTGGAAGGTGCTGCACATTGCGACCCCGACACCCAAGGTCCAGTGCGTGGTCCTCCAAATCAACAAAGCGGCGGAGGATATCTACAGGATACGGAAAGATGGCATGGGGCATGGGTAGTGTATACCTGCGCCTCAAAAAGCGCCATTCGGGGGACCAGGATGCGAACACCCTGCAGGCAGGCGAGGTGGAAAAGGACCTAGATCTGGACTCCATCGGCAACGCCGCCCAGGAAATGTCGCTGGACGTCTCGGAGGAGAAGGAAGAGGAGAAGGAGTAGGAGGACGGTGACCTGACCTATGAGTGTCCCGAGCTGATCCAGGTACCCATGACCCTAAGGGTACTAAAGCTCAACCTCCATAAAAGCAAAATCGCGTCGGCGGAACTCCCGATTGCAAGGGTACGTCGACAGCACACCATGTGTTCTACTTACCATCGGTAAGCAGGAACAGAACCGCCGTACTCGTACGGGGGTCTCCACGCTAACCTTATGTCTTATTACAGCACGGATGACCTGACTGTGGTGATACTTGAAAGCAAGAAGAAACGCCTCCTGGCAGCTTCCTGCTACATGGCTCACGACAGACCAGCCCAACCCGAGGAACTCAGGAACCTGATGGAAGCCAGCCCGAACGACCAGCAACTGCTCGTGCACACGCCAACGCACATAACTGCATGTGGGAGAGCCCAGACATAAACGATAGAGGTGAGTCACTCTTAGACTTTTTTACTATCCACTAACCTATGTATAGCAAACGTGGGGGAGGAGCATACCTTCGTATTTCCCAATTCCTCGAACGTGCTAGACTTAACCCTCGTAAGGGGGCAATGTACAATGGTATCAGAATGGATAGTCCTTGAGAGACCATCCTTCTCAGATTCCAATACGATTTCTACCACTCTCCCAATCCAACCGTCGTTAGGAATCCCCGGAACACTAACTGTTCCCTAGAGATCCCTAGAGACCCTATCCAGGGAATTACTAGATGGGCAACGCGCGGCAAGCCCGACTTTTAGAGGCAGAAAGAGGACCAAGCCACCCTGGTGGAACAGTAATCTTTCGCTCCTACGCAATAACGTCAGAGAATTCTGCAAAATCGCCAAAGAGGCGAAAGAGGATGTGATCAATGAGAAAAACAGGACCCTACTCAGGGATTACAAGACGGAAATACGCAGGGCACAAAGAAGCTCGTGGAGAAACTTCTGCTACAATATCGGGACAGCCCCAGAAACGGCTAGACTCCGGAAGTTGCTATCGAAGCAACCCGATGCTATCAAACCCGATGACGGACAGTAGACTGAGGGCAGCGAGGGGGCCCTAACAGCACTAATGCATGCTCACTTCCCAGGATGCACTGAGATATCCGATGCCAACAAGCACTAGGACCTCGCACTTGGAGCAGAGAGTCTCCCAACAAATCGAATATCCTCTAGAAAAATGTTAAGTATATTTTTCAATAACAACACTTTTAGTTTCCTTTTTGGGTTTTTATTGATGGAGCAGGGAAGGTCCTGCTCCATCCAAGGTTAATTGGTAATTAATTCTATATTGTTCATACAATATCTTTCTTAGTCTAAATCGCTTATATGCATATATAAGTAAGCGACGGCAGCGGGTCGCTGAGGAAGGGAGGAGGTATTATGTTCACGTAGTGACAGAGTGGTCGCGAATGTAACTAATGCGGACTCAGCACTTAGGTGGCCCATTGCAAGGGTCTTTGACTTATACATACAATAAGTGCATTAATATATTTGTATTTATGCATAACACTGAGTACAGTGTGCATTCGCTATGTGAACATAATACATCTCCCTCCTTTTGAAAAATAACGTAATCTAATGGAGTTATTTTCTAATTATTATACATATATTTTTTTTTTTATTTTTTTTGTATATATTAAATTTTTGTTTATAAAGTATTTATTTATTTTAATTTTTGTTTTATTGTATAAAATTACTTTCTTTACTGTCTTTTTATACCATGTACCGTAGGTACAAAGGTATATTAATTTTGTGCAAATGTATGTAACAGGCAGAAGGAAGCATTTCCGACCCCATAAAGTATATATATTCTTGATCAGCATCAACAGCCAAGCCGATATAGCCATGCCTTTCTGTCCGTCTGTCTGTCTGTCCGTCTGTATGAACGCCTAGATCTCAGCAACAATAAGAGCTAGAGCCACCAAATTTTGTATGTAGGTCTTTTTGCACGCAGATTTAGTTTGTTTCAGATTTAAAAATTTCCCTCCCACTCCCCCGCAAATCAATAAAAACGTTTTGCAGCCACAAATATTACCATAGATCTTTCACACACAAAAGTTATTTACTTATCAGTGTGCTATCTATTTGGCAGCTAGCAACAGGTGCATCCCAAAAACAACAACAAAACTGATGAGCGCAAGAAACTAACTTGCGAGGAGAGAGGAGTTATCTCTGTCTCTGTCTTGCACACGCAAGTGCATGAGATGGTGGTGGTTTTGCAAAGAGCGAGTTTGTTTACATTTCTCTAATATGCAAAAGTCGCGATCAGCTGACTTTTGTTTATCGTTGTCAAAGACATGACAAAGGAGAAGCGTAAAAAGGATGAGAGATGTTTAGATAACTCTTATTTTAGAAATATTTAATCAACTCAAGTCGACTCGTAGGTCTCTTTTTGACCCCTTTGCAATTGCATTGGCCTCCACGTGGTGTTCCCTGGTTACCGATTTTATTTATAATCGGGAGCTAATTCGAGCGGCGATATATTTTGGTACATGGTCACGAACGACTGTAGCTTTCTTACTTGTCTTTTTTTGTATTTATATTATCATAATTTTCATATTGGTTTTAACCTATCCTTATGAACCTTTTGTTCCTTATTTTTCTTATTTTTTATTACTATATTATTGGTTTCTTCTTTTCTATTGACCTCAAATGGTCCTATATAAACTGGTTCTAACTTATGTGCCGTTTCATTTTTCAATAAAACTTTATCGCCTACGTCTACTTTAAAATCTGATACCCTATTATCACATGCTAGTTTTTGTCTTATTTTATTATTTTCTAACATTATACGGGCCTTCTTATATGCGTTTTCTAATCGAAATTTAATCCTTTTAGCATAGTCATCTATCTATTCTATCTATTCTATTAAAATGTATTGGTAAGTTGCTTGGCTTACCAAATACTAGTTCATATGGACAGTAATTATGGGTTACTGAGGGTGTAGTGTTAAAGCAATACACAAAATATTGTAACCATATGTCCCAATCAGTTTTGTCAACTGAGATATATGAACGAATGTACTCGTTGAAGGTTCGGTGACTTCTTTCAACGGTACCCAAAGTCTGGTGGTGATATGCAGTAGACGTTATGTTGTCTATTTTCATATAACTGCACAAGTCATTTATAATTGAATTTTTATATTCTGTTCCCATGTCCGTAATGAACGTCTTCATTGGACCGTACTTCAGAATAAAATTTTCAAAAATTGCTTTAGCGATAGTGTTTCCACTTTTATTTGCAATTGGAACGGCAACTAAATATTTTGTTAGGTCGCAGATTAAAGTGACTTCGCATTCATTGCCAGACTCAGATTTGTGTAGCGGACCAATTGTGTCCACTATCACTCTGTCGAAAGCTTTAGTTGGTGGGTCGGTTAGGGTCATAGTTGTTTTTGTATGCGTCGTTGTTTTCGACGTCAGGCATTTTTGACATTTACGTATGTACTCCTTAACATCACGTGTCATGTTTTTCCAATAGTATTGTCTTTTTATTTTGGTCAATGTTTTGGTAATGCCTCTATGACCTCCTTGTATTGGATCGTCATGAAATGTAGACAATATAGCTTCTTTTTCTTTTACTTTTTATATTAGGGTCACCGGGTTGAGTAGCGCTACTCTCAATGAATTTAATGTTTTATTGCCCATTAGTTTGAAATTATCAATTGAAACGTGTTCAAAGATATTTTCCCACGGCGCCACTTTGAGTTGGCTGATTTCATTTATACCGGCTTGCATTTCAAGCCTTTGGAAAAATTGACCTAAGTCGAGGATTCCATTAGTATATAAATCGCTAACATTATATGTTGCAATAATTTTCTTACCATGTTTAAAGAAACATAGCATATTTTTTATATGCAAGGTCACTACTTTACGTACTTTGTCATTTTTGATGACTTCATATACGTTGGGCTTTGAATTTTTCTATAGATTGCTTAGGCAATTCTATTTCTTTATCATCTGCGCAGGATTTTTGTCTTTTTTGATATCTTGTAGTGACTTTATTTATATTTCTTGGCAGTTCTTAGAGTTCTTTGATGGCTATTCTTGATAACGCATCAGCTACATAGTTATCTTTTTCCTTCAGATACTCAACTGAAAATTATACTCCTCTAATTCAAGTCTCATACGAGTTATTTTAGAGCTCAGATTTATCATAGAGAACAGGTAGGTAAGTGGTCTGTGGCCTGTTTTGACAGTGATATGTCTACCATAAATATAAGGTCTGAAGTAAGTTATTGCCCAATGAATAGCTGCCAATTCTTGTTCTTTTGTGCTTTTATTACTTTCGCCCTTAGTAAACGCTCTTGATGCATACACAACTGGAAGTTGGAGTCCATTTTTGTTTTGAGTTAAAACTGCTCCACATGTTTTTTTTTTTTTTTTTTAAAAAGATTATGAAAGAATTTAAAATATACAGTATAGTGAAGTGAAGTGTAGGAAGAGTCCACTCCCGCGGGACTGCCGCAAAGCTATACTTCGCGAGGTGGCAGGCGGTCAGGTGCCGCTCATCTTTCGCCAACTGTGTGTCGGATCTGCTCCCGGCGTCTCAGCTCCCTCAGGACGGTTGCTGCCATTTCCGTGGCCGCATCCCAGTTGGATGGGGTCTCCAGCATACACCCGATTAAGTTGTCGGGTGTAAGGCGACATTTTGTTGCTGCCTCCAAAGCATCTCTTTCCGCGCTGAATAGCGGGCATACAAAAAACGAGTGCTCCGCGTCTTCTGTGATTGACCCACCGCAGTGGTCGCAGAATGGGTCTGCATCGTGCTTGAACCGTTGAAGGTATGCCTTAAAACATCCATGGCCTGTAATGAGCTGCGACGTATAGAAGTCCACCTGCCCGTGGGGTCGGTTTATCCAGGGATCCAATTCGGGGATTAGTCTGTGCGTCCAGTGTCCAGTGCTCGCGTTGTCCCATCTCGCTTGCCACCTTGAGACCGTGCTGCTCCGCTGGGTTCTGCTTCCAGACCTTCCCGTCCTGCGCTCCTCTGCCAGTAGGTCGATGGGGATTGATCCAGCTACCACCAGTGCAGCTTCTTCTGAGACTGTGCAGAAGCAGCTGGAGATACGCAGTGCGCAGCATCTGTATACCGACTTGCAATGTTGGCTGGAGCTCGCAGTCAGCATTGCGTCCGCCCATATCGGCGCGGCATAAAGGATGGTGGAGGTCACCACTGTCGCTATAAGCCGTCTGCTGTGCTGTCTGGGGCCGCGCGTGTTGGCCATCATCCTCGAGATGGCGGCAGTGGCCTTGGAATCCTTGCCCGCCGCGTACTCCAGGTGGCTTTTATAGTTCAGCCGGTGGTCGATCAGGACTCCAAGGTACTTGACCGCAGGGCTAGACTCGATGGTGGTCGAGCCGACCCGGAAGCTCACCTTCTCTACAACTTTTCTGCTACTTATAAGCACTGCTTCCGTTTTGTGTTCGGCAAGCGAGAGCCCGTTGTCCGTAAGCCAGGACATCAGCTGGTCGATGGCAAGACTGCATTTTGCAGAGACGTCGGTCAGGTGCTTCTGCACAGTGACCAGTGCTATGTCGTCGGCGAAGCCAACCACGGAGCAGCCTTCAGGTAGAATCAGCCTCAGAATTCCGTCGTACATGACGTTCCATAGTATTGGTCCAAGGACTGAGCCCTGGGGAACACCCCCTGTAACATGGTATTCCTGGTTACCGGCGTCCGACTTGTAGAGCAAGACGCGGTCCCTCAAGTAGTCGGCTATCAGGTGGATAATGTATCCTGATATACCGCCGCGCTGTAGTGCTTGCAGTACTAGGCTCCAGTTTGCAGAGTTGAAGTGTGCATACCAGGCAGTACTTCTTGGAGCCGCCCTGCCATCTTTCTCCTTCAATGGCCTTAGCCGCCAATTCCGTCACCTCTCGTATCGCGTCGAGTGTGCTTCGTTTCCTCCGGAATCCGTGCTGGTGGCTAGACAGGACTCCGCGCTCCTCGATTTCCCTTTGCAGCTTCATGCATATTATGCTTCGGGATGAGCACGAGCCTTTGCTTCTTCCAGGCTGGTGGGAAACGCTGTTCGCCGATGCACTTGTTGTACAGCTGCGCGAAGAGGCCTGGGTAGGCGGCTACTATGGCACGCAGAGCTGCGTTAGGTATGCCGTCCGGTCCAGGAGCCTTGGAAGCTTTGCAGCTGGCCAACGCGCTCAGGACTTCCTCCTCGCATGTGGGCATCGCTTCGCCAGCAGTCACGCTCGGTAGGCTTAGCGGCGGCTGGGCTGGGAACAGTGTGGCGACTATTGTTCCCAGCTGGTTCTGTGAGCTCGGGGTCGGCTGTCTGGTGAGCTTACCCATAACCATTTTGTAGGCTGATCCAAAAGGTTCTTGGTCAGATGGTCGTGGCTGACTATGGCTCGGGCGAAAGAGTATCGCAGCATGATCACTGTACGTGAGCAAGTCCGTAACCTCCCAATGGCTGCTCCGGGAGAGCTCCGGGCTGGCGAACGTCAAGTCAATATATGACTCGTTGCCTGCCTTGCTGAAAGTGCATTTGATGCCATCATTAAGGAGGCAGATATCCAGGGTGGCAAGTGCATCCAGGAGGATTGTTCCCCTCTGGGTCGTCCTCCAGCTTCCCCAGGCGGTGGCCCACGCGTTGAAGTCCCCAGCTATTATTACCGGGGATCGTCCACGGGCATCTCGGGCGATTTCCTGCACTATTTCCCTGAAGTCATCGATATGCAGGCTCGGGGCTAGGTAGCAGCTGTACACGGTAGTCTCATGGACCTTGGCCCTGGCGTACCCAGGTCTCGAGGCCCTCAGAGATAGGTGGCCGGGGGACTGCCCGCAGCTCCAGATGGCAGCGCCGCCATCCGCGCTCTGTTGCCATACTCCCTCTGCTTTTGGCTTGTACGGCTCGCTCAGTACAGCCACGTCTACATTCTCCTCAAAGACCGTCTGGGACAGTAGGTCATGGGCTGCTCGGCAATGGTTCAGGTTAAGTTGGAGAAACTTAACCATTGTTCGAGTTTTTAATGGCCTTCTGGTACTCGGGGCAGCTCCTGCTCAGGGTCGCGTGTTCTGCTTCCCTCGCGGTCTTGCCGCCTCTAGTGCATAGGATGCACCTGGGCTTGCCTTTGCACGTGTTGTGCTTGTGGCCCGTGCCTCCGCACTTGAAGCAGGACTCCTGCGTTGTTTTGGCTGTTGCGTCGGAGGCGCGGCATCTAGCTGAGGTTAGTTCTGTTTTTAAGCATATGTTTTTCGGAACAACCTATGACTATTAGATCATCCATTGATGTAAACCTGACATTAAGTCTAAAATATCATCAATTCTGGGTAGCGGAAATTTATCCGACAACAGTTTTTTATTAATTTGACGATAGTCGATTACTAATCGTCATTTTTTCTTATCAGAACCGGGAAGGGATTTCTTTGGAACTAGCAAAAGTAGGATATTATATGGTGACACAGACGGTTCAACTATTTTACTATCGATTAAGTTTTGAACCTGAACCTGAATTTCGTCTTTATGACTATGAAGATTTTTGTAATTTTTTATAAAGACAGGTTCGTCATCGTTCAATCTCAGTTTCTGTTTATAAAAATTGTTTGCCGATACTGGTTCTGTTGTCAGACCAAATACATATGTACATTTTTTTACTGCATAATTCTTATAATTGTGATTTAAAATGAAATGAAATTTTTTGACGATTGGGACATGACAGTTTGTTCTCTTGTTTCTTCATTAGCTTGAATTACATTATAGTTCGAGAGTGGTTCATATTTTAAGTAATTTAAATCTATTAATTGATCTGTATTTGGTGTGTTCAATATTCGGACAAAAACATTCTTTGATTTTGAAATGGTATTGGCAACAAAAATACCTGTTTGTATTTCTTGGTTTGGGATCAATATATTTGTATGTTTAATTGAATTTACATTGATTTTTCGGACAACTTGCGATCTCGCGGGTAATAATATTTTGTTATTACCTGAGTTATAAGTTATGGGAACATAAATCGGACAATTTAAATTATTAGGTCTAATAATAATAATAATCTTCTGTAGGTTTGAAATCCAATTGGCAATTGAATTTTTTAATAAAATCAATGCCTATTATTCCATCACACGGTATTGGAAATTGCTGATCTACTATATGAAAATTGTGTGGAATTATATATTTGTCTGTCTGTATCTCAATTGATGTTGAACCTTTATATTCGATAATTTCTTGGCTAATTTCTTGGATATTTTTTTTTTTTTTTTTTGTTTTTATACTTTGCTTTATTTATTGAATCTTCTCATTTTCGAGACTAACAATAAGTGTATCAAATCTTATACTATAACCTAACTACGAGTCATGTAGACTGAAACAGTGGCCCTGACAAATTATGGCTGGGTTGGAAGGTCTGTACGTTGCAGGCGGGATCGGCTGGAGACCCGAGTCAAGACCCTTGCTAGAGGATTTGGGTGGGCAGAGAGTTTTTCATTGTAGGACGCTTTTTGCTTGTCTATTTCATCTTTTACTGCGAGAATGCCGAGGTCCCTGTGGATGTTTTGGTTACGAATATACCATGGTGCCCCAGTGATAGTTCGCAGGATCTTTGATTGAGTGCGCTGTATGATGTCTATGTTTGTTCTGCTCGCGTTCCCCCAAAGCTGGGAGCCATACGTCCAGATTGGCTTAAGAGTGGAGTTGTAGAGCAGGACCTTGTAGTCCAGACACAAGGGCGATCGGGAGTTTATAATCCAATGGAGGCTGCTGGCTTTCAGTTTTAGGTGCAGTTTCTTGCATTCGATATGTCTGCGCCATGTTAGACGGCGGTCGAGGTGGATGCCGAGGTACGTTACTTCATTAACTTGAGGGATCTGCGTGCTATTCAGGCAGAGCGGAGGGCAAGTTTGTCTGTTAAGAGTAAACGTTATGTGTTTACACTTTTGTTCGTTTATTTTAATACGCCAGT
>VNJV01020266.1:0-16312 GCA_008042635.1 Drosophila nikananu | reverse complement strand
TTCAAAATATGTTCATATAAATTGAAATATGGTCATCTTGTGATATTCCAGAATTTCGGTTTTAATTTGATCAAGATCGGACTACTATATCATATAGCTGCCATAGGAACAATCGGAAAATTTTGGGAAAAATGATAACTTTGCCAATTTTCAATGTCATTTTTTTCGAAAAGGGGCAAAAAGGGGCAAAAGATATTATTAAGACCGTAATCTATACACTTCTAAGCAAAACATAGCAGTTTAAGAACCGAGGACCGACGAGGACCCAACAAGTTATACTCCACGGAAGATAATCAAATATGTTAGATTTCAGCTGCAAAAACACATGAACAACATTGAACAATACGCGACAATAGATACAGAGCACATAAAAACTAACATAAACCATTTAAAATAAATACCTCTAGCATTATTTTCCATATTTGTAAATTTGTTTAACTTTTACACAACACCCACAATGATCTCTCCAAATGAATCGATTTTCACGGTTGCACCTCGATCAGTTAAGCTTGCATTTAATCAGCTGACTTTGTTAGCTCGCCAATTTTAAACCGCGCGCTTTAAAATTTTTTTAAAAATAGTTTCATTTTATCTGGAGTATTCATAATTAGAAAACACATAAAACTTTGTGATTTAAAAACACAAAAAAAATGAATTTATGCAAAAATTTCGGGCATTTTGCCCAATGTGCACTGGACGAATCATACCTTTAGACAATTATACTCTTTTTACCAGCCAAGCCCTGCTTCATAAAGTTTTTCTCTCTAAAAGATGAAACTTTTCTACAAATAGGTTATGAGAAGGCTATTGGGTACAAAAACAAATAACTAATACAATACAAATAGACAGGTCACAAAAAATTTATTTTCTATTAATACAAACCTTAATGTTGTAGAACCACAAGAAACTTGGAGCAAAACGGTTATTACAAATATTATTTTGCCAATTCCAAAATGAACAACGAATGCTCGGAAGCTTTAGAAAACACACAGGTGATGAGTTAGCACATGTTTGGAAGAACACAGTCGCTTACTGATATTAAATAAATCGATTTTTACGCTATCGATTTCATTAATGATCATTTAGGAATCGGCCGCAAATCAAATTTTATTGGATTTTAACAGTTCAAAATTTGTATTTCGTTACGCTAAATTCATCAAATCGCCCACTGTGCGACGACGCACAGTTGCCGGAAAGATACAGATAATATACAAAAATCTAATTTTTCATGGCAACGGATCGTAAAATTTGTTATTGCATTCGACAGGTAATAGTTCAAAAATTATTCAAATCGGTCCAGTATCTTAGAAGTTACACCTGTTCAAAGTTGAACCTTTTTTTGGGTTGCAAAACAAACAGGTAGTTTTTAAGAAAATTCCGACTTTGAGGTCGATTTTTAGGTAAAATATGTAACCGACCGGCATGGTTATGGTCTCTTTCGAAAGGGACATCAAATCCGGGTAAAACAAAGGTAGAATGAAAGTATAATATTTTTTGCACATGCACCTGTTTTACCGAGGTACTAATTTTCACCTATTTTTCAACTTTGATGGAATGTCAAAAATGGGATTTTGGTGGATTTTGTGTTTGGCGTAAAAAAAATCGTCTGCCCGAATCTGCCTCTCCGGATTTCCAAAGCAAAAGATACTTTCAACTCAGCTTAAAAAGCGCGCGTCTTCGAACAAATACTGCTACAAGCGCAGTACGAAATTGTATGGCGGGCATTACTTTCTCCTGTATTGGCGGCTTGTTTTTTAATTCCTGACTGTGTAAAGACACTAAATGATTTGAAATGAATGTATAATGATTAAATATTCTTCAAAAATATTAAATGATGTAAAATTAATTGATTACTTTGAACAAAAAGTGTATAAATGATTGAAAATTGATCAAAAATAAAGAAATTTAAATTAAAAAAAAAAAAATTTGTATTCTTTAAAATATATGTTTATTTTTTTTTTAAAACATTAAATATGCACCATATTATCAATTTCAAAGAAAACAAACGAAAAGTATTGTTCGAAATTGGATAAACATTGAGAAAACTGCCTCAAAAAACATTATTTTTCTAGTATAAAATCTATTATTTATCACACCATACTGTATGACCACTTAATTGAAAGGTATTAAAATGACCTTTCATTTAAAAAATATTATGAAAATATCTCCACTGATTCAAGAGTTATGATTTTTGTAAAGCAAATGTATCTAAACTGCAACTGTGCGTCGCCCTACACCCGACAACCTAATCGGCTGTTTGCTGGAGGCCCCTTCCAAGTGGGAGGCCGTCGCCGGAATGGCAGCAACAGTGGTGAGAGAACTTTATACTTTATACTCTGTTAAAAAAAAAAAAAAAAAACCCCTTCGTGGGCGGTTTGGCACTAGCGAGGTCGCCTTGCCAACTGAGGGAAGTGGACTATGCGGCTGCGTTCAAGATGAGCAGTAAGCTCTCTCGATCCCCCCCCCACTGCAGGGAAGCTTAGAGGAATGACAGAACTCGGCTGCAAGCTCAACGTCGCGAAAAAGCCAAGGATAGGACGCCGTACCACCAATGGCAACCTTCTACTCGAAGTGGGCAAAGGCAGTGCCGAGAGCGCTGAGGCTATGAAGGAGAGCATCGAGAAGGTGCTCGGAGATGCAGCGTCAGTGCGTGCCACGACGAAAGAGTTGAAGGTGCTATTCCTGGAGTTGCGCAACATCGACTCCATCAGCACGAAGGAGGAGGTCTGCGGGCCAATTCAACATTGAGCCGGAACGGATTAATGTTCGAAGTATGCACCGTGGGTACGCAGAGACCCAATCGGCGGTGATCAGCCTGCCCGTCCCCTTGGGCAAGGCTGTCCTTCACCGTGGAGAAGTGGGGATCGAGTGGATCTGCAGGATCCGGGAGAGGCAAGGCCCACCGAAGAGCTTCAGATGCCTGGAACTGGGGCACATCGCAATACACTGCAATAGCCCAGTGACAGGAGACGAGGCACCAGGCAGGCGTCAGAGGCTGCCAAGCCGTAAGCGGTGGGAACGCGAATCCACAGGCCTAAATGAAGTTGATTGAGCTAAACCTGAAATACTGCAGAGCTGCTCAAGATCTGGCGATCAGTCCTCAGCGTACCCTACAGGGTAGGCAGCAGCAGCGACTGGGCAACAGACAGTTCAGACGCTGGAGATGCGGGACATAAAATCGGCCGAGGGATTCGTCCGAGCAAGTCTTTCCGGCTTCTGGGTGTACAGTTGCTATCTGGTACCCAGTCTCACGCGGAAGCGCTCTCTGAGCAAACAGGACTCCCGATCAACTCGGTGGTAGTGAGGAGCTTCAGAGCCGGTCACTTGAGTGCTTTAAGTGCGGACAATCCGGGCACAAAATTGCAATGTGAACTATCCTGCGAGTTGTTTTAGGTGCGTCAGCAAGAACATGAAGGAGGTTAACCACCAGGCTAGCAGCCGCAACTGCCCACCAATGGCGTGGGACGGAGCGGATCCCACAGCACAGGCATGAAGGTGGTTCAATTAAACTTGAACCACTGCGCGGCGGCACAAGCTGTTGCTGCTGTCGCAGACAACGAATGAGTGTGGCGTGGATCTGGCAGTGCTCAGCGAGCCATACAGGATCGGGAACAACCCTAATTGGGTAGCCGACAGCACGGGGAACGACGCCCCCTGGACGTGCAGCGTAGGTGCCACTCGACTGTCCGATGTGTACGCTTCTAGCGGGTTTATTCGGGCGAAGGTAGGCAGCTGGTGGATATATAGTGTCTACCTTGCTCCGAGCCTCTCGCTGCACTATGGCGCAAAAGATACAGATACGTTGCAAAAATCCAACTTTTGATGACAACGGATCGTAAAAATTGCATTGCATATTGCATTCGACAGGTAATAGTTCAAAAGGGTTGAATCCAAAAAATTATTCAAATCGGTCCAGTATCTTAGAAGTAACACGTGTTCAAAGTTGAACCTTTTTTGGGCTGCCAAACAATCAGCTAGTTTTTAAGGAAATATCCGACTTTGCGGTCGATTTTTAGGTAAAATATGTAACCGACCGGCATCGTTTTGGTCTCTATCGAAAGGGTCATCAAATCTCGGTAAAACCCAGGTAGAATGAAATTATAATATCGTTTGCAGGTGGAGATATACCTGTTTTACCAAAGTACTAATTTTCACCTATTTTTCAACTTTGATGGAATGTCAAAAATGTTATTGCGCTGTATTTTGTGTTTGGCGAATGAGGTGTTGTTCTTGAATATGTTATTTATCAAATTCAAAAAAGATTGGCTGCCACGAACTGCCACCCCGAATTTCCAAGGCAAAAGATACTTTCAACTCAGCGTAAAAAACGGGCGGTTTCGAGCAAATTGCTACAAGCGCAGTTCGAAAGTGTATGGCGAGCATTCATTTTTTCCTGTATTGGCGGCTTGTTTTTCGATTCCTGACTTTGTAAGGACACTTAATGACTTGAAATAAATCTATAATGATTAAATATTCTACAAACATATTAAATGATGTAAAATTAATTGATTACTTTGAACAAAAAGTGCATCAATTATTGAAAAATGGTCAAAAAGGAACAAAATTGGAATAATAAAAAAAATTTTGTTTTTTTTTTGCTTAAAATAAATTTTTTTTTGTTTTTAAAAAACTAAATATGTACCATATTAGCCATTTCAAAGAAAACAAACGAAAAGTATTGTTCGAAATTGGATAAATATAATAAAACTGCCTCAGAAAACATTAATTTTCGAGTGTAAAACCTACTATTTATCACACCATATAGTATGACCACTCAATCGAAAGGTAATAAATCTACCTTTCAGATAAAGAAAAAATTATGAAAATATCTCAACTGGTTCTCGAGTTATGATTTTTGCAACCCAAAAGTATCTAAGGCCCTACTGTGCGCTGGCAGCCGATGCTAGGGGAGGTTTCCCGTACTGATTGCTTGCGACTTTAATGCCTAGGCTGCGGATTGGGGGAGCGCGTACACCAACGCCAGAGGCAGATCTCTGCTGGAAGCCATAGCGATGCTCGACGTTGCGATTTTAAACTGGGGGGGGGGGTCAAAACACGTTCTCCCGGGCCGGTGCCGGCTCAGTGGTTGACCTCACATTCGTGAGCGGCACAAAAGCCTCGCAGTGCTTATGGGAACTGAGCGAGGTCTACACAGCCAGCGATCATGCCGCCATTTTTATGACCTTGGCCACCCGCTTGCCGTTGGTAACACGGTCCTACCCGCGACAGGCGATGAGCTACAGGGCGGACTCATTGGATGTCCAGCTGTTTGCAACTGGTATGAAGAGCCTGGAAGTAGCTGAGGGCGCTTCGCAGATGGCAGAGGAAGCCATGAGCCAGCTCCAGGCGGAGTGTGACAGCTGCATGCAGGTCAGGAGACGCCACAGTCGCCATCACGAGCCGGTGTTCTGGTGGAACCGGGCGATAGCCGATGCCCGAAGAGACTGCGTCCGTGCTAGACGACGTTACCAGCGATCGTATGGCACTCCCTCCCACCTGGACAAAAAGCGGGAGTACCAGGCCTGTCGTAGAGCACTCAAGGCCGCTTTCCGGACGAGCAGATCAAAGTGCTTTCTGGAACTCTGCGACTCGGCGGACCACGACCCGTGGGGGTGCGCCTACAATACTGTTGTTAAGCGCATTAACTGCTCGGGCCAGCTTGCCCCGCTCGAGACGGAGTTCACCAAGCGAATAGTGGACCACTTGTTCCCAAGGATGGACGTGCCACCGTTTCCCAATGCCGGAGATTCCATGGCAGGGTTCGCTTTGGTAACGGCGCTAGAGGTACGGACGGCGGCAGCCAGCGTCGAAGGCTGCTGGCACCGACAACATCCCCAATAGGGCCTTGAAACTCGCTCTGACTCTTCAGGCGACGGCTGGCGACCTCTCAGATCGGCTTCCGGAATGCGAAATCGACAGTGGATGCCATCTCTGAGGTGGTAGACTTTGCCAGCTCGGCGATAGCTGGCAAGCGGTGGAAAGCTGGCACAAAAGAGTACTGCCTAGTCGTCACTCTGGTCGTTCGTAACGCCTTCAATACGGCGAGTTGCAGTGTGGAGGCACTAATTAGCTTCGGAGTCCCTCCATACCTCCTGAACCTTATGGGCAGCTACTTCACGGACCGCACGTTGGAATTTACCACACCCGACGGTGGAGCTTTCCTGTGGGGTTCCCCAAGGATGCGTATTAGCACCGCTAGAGTCCAACAGCTCGTGGCTGTCCAGAGTCGGCCTGCAGCTAGCGCCCCAAAAAACTGAAGCCGTCCAGCAGCCGGAAAAAGCAGCCGGTCGAGACCACATCCATCAGGGTCGGGGGTGCTACGATCACCTCCTGTAGAGCGTGGCGGCCCCTGTCTGGGCGCACGCTATGGCGACGCCCTCGTACTGACGGCTTGCCACTTTGCGAATTTGCAGCGCGTTCCGCACGGTGTCTGAACAGGCGGAATGGGGGTCCCCCCGGACCAATGCCAGAGGCCGAGCGGTGTTGGAGGCCTTTGCCTCCCTAGACGTGGTCCTTTTGATTGAAGGCTCCCGGCTGGTTCTATTATTGATCTCATCTTCGCCAGTATTGCGCTGGCCCTCCATGCAAGATGGAGGATCGTGTGCTCGATAGGCATTGCAGGCCGATCAGAAGAGAAGTATGGAGAGCTGGCAGACCAGTTGGGACTCCTCATCAAAGGGACGATGAACGCAAACCCTCATCCCAGATTTAGAGCAATGGGTAGAGAGGTCACACGGGCAGGTAGATTTCTACCTCACCGAGTCACTAAGCGGCCATAGTTGCGACATAGAAGCGATTCGGGCACTCCGGTGCCCGGAGTGTGGCCTTGGCATCGTAGAGAACGCGCGTGACACTTTCGCCAACCACGTCATAAAGGCACTGAGGGCCCTGGAGAGAAGGCGGAAGGAGCAGACGGATTTGAGGTTCCCGCGCACGCGAAGCAATGCCAGGCGGCGGTACCAGACGGCGCGTAGCCCTTAGTCTTTAGTCCGTAGTCTACCGTCCTCCCTTAATGTTATTAATGTTATTTATGTATGTAAATTTATGTAGCATAAGGTTTTAGTTATATTATGTAAATAAACATGAATACAAAAAAAACAAAGCGGCAAAGCAACACACACCGACACCGTTATTTATCGGCAGACTTATCGCAGAGAGCGTCGAAACCGGATTACGCCAGGGACAAGGTGCAAGAAACCACCATCTATAGTTGCTACTTAGCTCCGAACCTGCATATAGATGCCAGCGACATAGAGCAGGAATTCGCCCGAGACACCCGTGGACGATCCCCTGCAAAGGGCGCTGAGTCCATGATGGGCAGCATCTCTCGGGTCCTCGGCGTCCTCGGAAGTGCGAGCCTTGACGGAGGACTTCAAGGTCAGCGTATTCGGATTAGAAATCTCGATGCTATTGCGACGGAGAGCGAGTTTCGCGCCGCCTTTACGAAGAAATACCAGCTCAGCGAAGGATTAGTTAAGGTTCGGAGTCTCCGCCCCGGGTTCGGGGAGTCGAAAACTGCGATAATCAGCCTGCCATGTTCTATGGCTAGAGAGGTCAGAAAGCGATGCGAGATCCGCATAGAATGGACGAAGTGTCGAGTGCAGAAGCCTGGTGGCCAGGAGCAGCTGCTACTTTAAGTGCGGCGAAGCAGGGCACGTGGCAGCCGCCTGCAGCAAGGAGCCTGCGGATCCGCCAAGCAGAGGAACTGGTGTTAAAACTATTTGAGTCCAGCTATAAATCGGACGTGTTTTTCTACCGTTCTTCCTTTTTCAAAGTTTTCATAGTAAAAATTTATTCTACTCCGCCAAAATTTTTGGCAAGTGGTCAGGGTTTCTGTGATATTTACTATCCCTTAACAGCTGGTTCAATTTCAACAAGGACAGTGACTTTATTTATGTAAAACTAATTCGGTTTTACATTTTATCAGATTGCTCTGCCTTTCTGTTCCTGCGCTCTGCGTTTACCACTTATCACTTCATCGCTTTAGTGCTTGTTGTTGGTTACATACGCCAAATCAACCACACAAACTTATCACTTCTCTGCGCTCAGAAAAACCTTTTATTCTCGCGCTTTTCGGTCTTTTGTTTTAATCGGTCTTTTCGCCGCGAAATGTGTTCAATTTTATTGCTCTATTTGACTGCCGCTGTGCTAATTATTTTGAAATAATAGCAGCCTATTGCATCAATAAGTGTGTGAGCGGCGGGGCAATTATTGCGCGGCAGGCCACTGTTTATTGTTGGCTCTACGACAATATCGCTCACCCTGCATGCACCGATCTTGGACAAATTGGCCCGCGTATTTCTGATCGCACACGGAAGAATTCAGGATAGGACTGGATGTGCCCGAGCTGCTTCATATCAAATCGGACAAGAGGGCTTTTATGAGTCATACTCACCTCGAGTTTCAGTCACTGGCTGCCGGCTTCAGGGATTTATCAAGCAGCACTTTAAATCGGTTAAGCAAACAACAAATAAGCAACCTTTCTAATAGCTTCCTAGTTGTTCCAGACCCTGCGAGCCCCCTTATGCGGTTCAGTCCGCGTACTAAGCCCGCTGATAACACCGCGGCCGTGGCCAACGGCTCTGGTGAAGATGCCGTACATGCCCCCATTTTTGGCGGTACAAATTTCGACATGATTTGGGATATTCAACTCGCCAACGTCGACATGCCTTCGGATCGTCAGCCCGTCTCGTCGCATACCGCTGCCTGTGTGTCAGGAGTTGCACAACAGAGTCCGGCCCCTTTAGCCGGCGTTGCTCCAAAGAAGCTGATTTTTGTTTCCCGTCTCAATCCAGGAAATCGATGTAAAGACCCATCTGAGCAACAAGTTGAATGTTTCTAATACCGAATTTACTTTCACTAAATTCAGTTTTAAGCAAAGACGTAATATATCTTCGTTTAAAATTGGAATTTTTGATGTACTATTTCCTAGGGTTCTTGATACCTCCGTATGGCCTGAACCCGCAATTGTTCATGAATTCGGGCTCGCGTGCCTCGGTCTTCCTCTGCTAGAACTCCAAAAAACTAAATGATTCCTTTATCCTACAATACCAGATTATTCGCAGCTTACTAGGCAAACTTAGAAAACTACACGTCAATAGTGTCTTCAATGATGCCAATGTCATTGATTTTACTGAAACTGAAACAACTCCTCTCTCTCTGATAGCGAATTATTTGCAGAATATTATGTCGTTTATAGACATGATCATCTTATGCGTATTGGCGGTGGTTTTCTTATCGCTGTTAAGTCCGATCTTGTTTCTAACTTGCTTCCGAAAACTGACACGGATTGTAATTTAGAGTTTGTTTATGTTGCTTGTTTTTTTTGTTTATCTCTCATGCTCGTACATCCCACCCCGGTCTGACACCGATATAAATTTGCAGAATTGTTATGTGTGATTTCAACCTGCCTTCCGTATCCTGGGTGCCCTCAGCTGACTCGAATTTTCTTGTTCCCACTGCAACTCAAGATCTTATTCATGGCCTTATCAACCCTTCATTCGGACAATTAAATTTTATTAGGAACTGTGGCGATAAAGTCTTAGACTTAATTATTTCGTCGGAGTTTGCCAATGCTTACGTCTTTAGACCCTCCAGCCCCGAAGATGCTTATCATTCCACACTGGAGATAAATCTAGAAGCCTTGACTCTTTTACTGCCGTGTCCTTTAGCTGAGCCTGCAACTGTTCTCTGCTTCCGCAAAGCTTATTTGACTGAAATGAGCTCTTAATTATCTTCAGTCGATTGGACTTTTCTTTACTCTACTGACGATCCCTTGATTGTAAATTCGAAACGAAAATCTCACATTTTTCCATTCTGTCTTCACCTCCAGACTACTTATACATCTATCAGTTTTGACTCAACCTCACCATATCTATACTCTTATTCGCACTCAGACAGTATTTTTTTGCCCACAATCAGCGAACACGATGTTTTATAGCATCTCAAATCACTTAAGCTATCCTTCTCTTCTGGTCCTGATTTTGTACCTAGCTGTGTTTTGAGACATTGTGCCAGTGCATTATGTAATCCTTCGTCTAAACCATTTAAGAAAACCCTTCAGCTTGCATTTTTTCCGGAAAGTTGGAAGGAATCTTTTATAATTCCCCTTTCACAAAAAGGGTAGCAAATCCAACATTGAGAACTATAGAGGGATTGCAAAATTGTGTGCGATTCCTAAGCTTTTAAAATCGCTAATTACTGCTCAACTTCAGGACCAATGTCGCTCTATACTGTCTCCCTACAAGCATGGCTTTATGAAACAAAGGTCAACTTCCACAAACCTTCTGGAGTTTTGTATTGTTATTAGAAACGCGTTAAAAAAAAATTTACGTTGTCTTTACTGACTTCAGTAAAGCCTTTGATTGCGTGAACAACCAGCTGCTGCTGAAAAAAAAGAGTAGCCTTCAAGGATTCTTTCTCAGACTGTGTCCGCGTAACTTCGGGAGTTCCGCAAGGGTGTCACCTTGAGCCACTTCTGTTTGTCATTTTTATTAACGACTTGCCTAATGTCGTTCTTAATTCCCAAGTGATGATGTACGCTGATGACCGCAAACTATGCTTGCCACTGAGAAACTCTGACTCTTATATGCTTTTACAATCTGACCTAACCAACATGCTGTCCTGGTGCATTAACAATCTGCTGTTTCTTAACAACTCTAATTTTAAATGTATTAAATTTTTTTCGTAAAAATTCCTTCTCTGCAAGTTATTCTTAAGGGATGAGAGAGTTTTTTTACCCACAATTTGAACTTTTCCGACCACATTGGCTTAATTGTTGGTAAAGCTAAAGGTGTTTTTGCCTTTGTCAAGCGTTGGTCTAAGGAGTTTGACGATCCTTACACCACAACACTTCTTTATGCCTCTCTTGTTCGTCCTATTCTCTAATACTGTTCGTGTGTATGGTCACTCAATATGCGAAGTTTCAAGACCTTATTGAATCTGTTCAGAAACAATTCCTTTTGTTCGCTCTTCGGGGATTACACTGGGACCCACATCGCCCCCTGCCGTCTTCCATCGACAGGCTGCGGCATCTCAGCCTGCCCACTCTTAAGGATCGTCAGACCTGCCACGCAGTGATTTTTTTATTTAAATTAATTAATGATCATGTTTGTTCGTCCTATCTTCTAAGTCAATTGAATTTCTCAGTTCCTGCTAAACCTTCTGGTCACTTTCGTCCGATTGCTCTTGATTTTTGTAAAACAAATTTCGAGTTGCATAACCCTTTTCGTGTTTTATGTTCTTTTTATAATGAGTTATACTTTTTACATGTTGAATTGTCCTTAGATTTAAATACACATATTGTATTAAGACACCTGCCACCTGTCCTTGCCTCTGCCGACATGACGTGAGTCGGATCACATCTATAAAAAACACTCCTCACTTAGGCTGAATTAAGGATATGGTCTACAATAGCAGTCATTTGCTATATTTTCTAATAAATAAATAAAAAAACGGCTCAATTTGAATCACTGCAGACGGTGCGCGAGGCAGATGTTGCGGCAGATGTTGCTATCCTCAGCGAACCCTATAGGACAAGAGGAGGAGCGGAGTGGGCCAAGGACCTGACTGACCCTATGGCGATATGTCCAGCATCCAGGCAGCTTATGGTTTTGTAAGGGTAGATGGCTATTGGGTCTTTAGCTTTAGCCTTCGGCTTGGAACCTTCTGCCGAATCCTAGACGACCTGAGCTGCGACTTATGACGTGGGAGATCCAGGGCCCAGGAATGGGGAATCGTCGTAACCAACGAGAGAGGACGGGTGGTCCTGGAGGCGTTTGCCTCGACGGATGTCGTGCTGCTGAACGACGGAGCGAGACACACCTTTATCCGGGCAGGAGCAGCCTAGATCATCGATCTCACGTATGTATGTGAGCACTGCAACTCCCCATAATACCACATACAAGGAGCGATCACGAAGCGACCCTATGCTTAGTAGGCGGTCGGACACGTTGTGCACCTAGGCGTTCGATAATGCGCTGAAGGCCATGGGAGTTGAAACAGAGGATGGTAAACCAAATCGCAGAACTACTGGAGGAACCAGAGGCCAGTGTTCTGGTGGAACGACTCGATAGTCGACCTTCGG
This sequence comes from Drosophila nikananu, assembly GCA_008042635.1. Classification (NCBI taxonomy): domain Eukaryota; kingdom Metazoa; phylum Arthropoda; class Insecta; order Diptera; family Drosophilidae; genus Drosophila; species Drosophila nikananu. The sequence continues at coordinate 4,227 of VNJV01020266.1, read as the reverse complement.
TCCACCTGCCTCCACGCCCGGCGGCAGCTAACCCGTGCGGGCGGCTCTTCCCGAGTCGCCGAGTGCAACGAGGCCTCCAGAATGCCAAGGAAGGCTCTCTGCCTACAAGATGGTGGTCAAGGGTTTGAAAGCGGGCAGCACAGCCCCATCAGACCCTGAATCCCTAGATAGCATATGGCAGCCGCTATTCCCGAAAGGAGCACGCCGACGATATCTTAGAAGCGTAGGTGATCCGGACGGGGAAGAGCGAACGTCCAAAGATAGCACCAGGCGTGCTGAGGCCCCTACCACTGGACACCACCGCCGTGGGCTTCGCAGTCGTAGTTGCGAAGGAACGCACTGCAGCGGTGGAGAAGGCGAACAGAGAAATCAAGGCCGGGGAAACTTGGCTCTCTAGCTCTGGCCTGGGGCTAGCTGCACACAAGACGGATGCTGTCCTGATTTTTAGTCGGAAATCAGTGGAAATGGCCGAAGTTCACGTCGGTGGAGCAGCGATAATGCCGCAGAGCGCTATCAAATACCTGGGTATTCTTCTTGATACTCGGCTCTCGACCGTGGGAGCCCTCTCCCGTCTACTGGTGAACAACAAGGTTCCGAAGCACAACAACAGAAAGCTACAGGCAAGTGTCGCCACCTCCCACCTGCTGTATGCGGCGATGTGGGCTGCCTGGACAAAGTGCAACATGAGGGGGGTTCGCTCGTGTAACGAAGACATGCATTTCGGCCGAAGCCGAGAACGCTTTGCAAGCTAAGGAACCTTCGGCAGATGAGAGTTGACGAACACTCCTCTGCGCGCCGATGGAGAGAAATTTTAAACGACATATTTTCATAAAATTTGAAAAAAGGCCATTATGCCTTATAGCTGTCATTCGATGGTTAAATTTTGGAGAAAATTCAAACCTGTTAATCTAAAACTGTAACTGTAAAACTGTAAAAGTTGTTTAATAGGTAAACGTTAAAACCGAATTTGGTATATATAAAAACTTTTTATAATTCCTACTAGTTTTACTTTTCATTTGGTCAAATTTGGTGAATTCAAAATGATCCAATTATGAACTGCAAGGATGTACAAACGTATGTGTGTCGAAGTTAGCTTCCTTTCTTGTTTTTGAATATTCTTTTGATTCAAATTATAATGCCCTGCAAGGGTATAAAAACGATGCGATAGTTCTGGTTAAAAGACCTTTTAACGAAATAATATAAGAGTAAGGATTAAACCTTGAACTCAAACAATATGTAAATATAATTTAATGTTGACTACTAATATAAAATAAATACAAATATTTTAATTAGTTTCACTTTAGACATCCTTGAATTTAAAAAGTTTCATCAACTTGCCAAATTTAAAGATTCCAAAGTGACCAAAAAGCTGATTAAAATAAATATCACTTTTTAAATTCAAATACGGTGACGAACCATAAATAGTTACCAAAAAAATGACCCCTTTCAGTTTAAATACTTACTCGACGTCCTGCTTCATTATTATGCAAGTTCATCAGACTTCTTGCCTTGGAAGTGCTACGAAAATGAATTCCGACCTCATCAATTTCTTTGGCCTTACTGTTAAAGGCATTAATTGGTAATAATGGTTCATCTTTTACAGCACGTTGATTTTTTCGCTTTCCTGTACGACGTTGCATGACATTGTCTCCAGCAAAAAATTGTGTGTTTATAATTTCTCGATTAATTTTTTTCTGTAACAAAAATTTTGTATTATTCAATGTGTGTTTTAAATAACATTTAGTTAGTGTTGGAAGGGTGTGGCCTTATTTGATAAGTAAAACAACTTAATTCTTTTTGGGCTTTTGCGCGAAGTGCGTCGGGTGTTTAGTTTTAGAAATGAAAGTCAGAACAGAATACAAGAGACTAAAAACTAGCACGGGAGAGCGGATTGGAAGCTCGATAGACAGAAGGCCGAGGCAGAGGGAAAGAGTGTACGGCAAAACACTGTCTCTGGAAAGTAAGTGGGGTTTTGGTAAGGATACGCAGTAACAATATTAGGAAGCCCTTGCTCGGGAAAGAGTTGAATACGCTGAGCGGTCGTCGACATGTAGAAGGAAAGATACTTTTGCCTTATATTTATAACTCTTGAACCAGTTGCGATATTTTCATAATTTTTTTTTTATGAAATCTAATTTTAGTACCTTTTGATTAAATGGTCATATAGTATGGTGTGATAAATATTATATTTTATACTCGAAAATGTTTTTTGAGGCAGTTTTCTCAATTTTATTCAATTTCAAAATTTACTTTTCGTTTGTTTTCTCTGAAAGTGCTAAGATGCTGCATATTTAATGTTTTAAAAATAAAACAAATAGATATTTTAAAGAAAATATTTTTTTTATATAATTCAAATTTGTTCCTTCTTGACCATTTTTTAATAATTTATGCATTTTGTTCAAAATAATCAATTAATTTTACATCATTTAATATTTTAATTTTAAATCATTTAGTGCTTTTCAAAGTCAGGAATTGAAAAAAAAGCCGCCAATACAGGAAAAAATGAATGCCCGCTATACAATTTCGTGAGTAACAACAAGCGACTGCAAGTTGTACTAAAAGGAATTGAACCTGACGTTGGCGCCTCTGAGAGAAGTAAGCTAAATGCTTCTGTGCCAAAAATGTCAGCAACATAGTTAACAGAAACAAAAAGCAGCAACCACTTTTCAAGGTCGAGCTCGAACCAGATAGCAAAGCCCTAAAGAAAAACGAAGTGTACCCGATCTACAAGCTACAGCTTTTGCAACGCAACGGCCCTGAACAATGCACAAAATGCCAGGAGTATGAAGACCAATACATACTGGACACTTCGGACAGTCAGCGGAGACCCCCAAAAGAAAAAATGTGGCAATAGTGGAGGAAACCATACGACAAACTACAGAGACTCTGCGGTCTACAGGGAGCTGAAGAGTTGCATGCGACGAGCGACAGCTACGCGTCAACAACATACGCAAAATGCGTATTATAACTCAAAAAGTACGTCAGACGTATTTTTAGCCAATGAAGCACTACGAACAGACATGAAAAATTCACTCCAGTCACACTTTGAAACTGCTCAGCAGATACCAGGGCAGCCGCAAAGCAAATCATGCCATTCATGAAAACACCAACAGTGGCTCACAGCTTATTTCAACCAGACCCAATCTAAAACTTTAAGAGCCTATAAAAATGGAACCAAAGGGATTATCAAAAAAATTTAAACGCTCGATCCTTCGTTCATGTTCTAAAATATTATTTCCTTAATTAAAGAAATTTTAATTAATTTATTTATATTTTTTTTATTTATAACAAAAAATCACCGAAAAATAAGGTCACAGCTACGTAAGTATATCCATGTGCAATTCCAACCGCATTCCTTAATGTTAATCACATTGACGCCATGCTGCTGGTTGAAACGCACCTCACAGGGAGAAAAAACATCCAAATAAGAGGTTATACCTTCTACAGCACATATCATCCGGATGGCAAGACCCACGGAAAGCAACTGTATTATGCACTTATAAAAGTGAGCAATAAATTTGACTATGTTTCTCCTGGTAGCCCCACATATTGGCCTGCAGACCCTAGAAAGATCCCAGATCAATTGATTTCGCGGTGAGAAAATACATTCCACGAAATATAATAAGCGCCATAGCCCTACCGGATCTCTCTGACCACTCGCCTTTGTTGATAACCCTTCTCAAAAACCCATGGTCGTTATTTCACCAAAAAAATACAATAACGCCCGTGGGCGTTATTACCAAAAAAAATTAAATAAGGCCCGTGAATCTTATTGCACCATTTTCGTGGGCATTATTTCACAAAAAATGTGCAATAACGCCCAGTGGAGTGAGCCACTGCTTTTACGGCGTTTCAAAGTTTTTACTGTTTTATATGTTCCGGAGCAGATCAGAATATATCCATAAAGGACAAATTTCCAAAGTAGATAGTGTGATCTGCCCGCGGGCGTTAGTGCACTTTTCTTGTGTAATAACATACGCGGACTTTATTTCATAATTTTCGTGGGCCTTATTTCATTTTTTTCTTTGTAATAACTCCCACGGGCGTTATTGCATTTTTTTGGTGAAATAACGCCCATGGGCGTTATTTCACAAAAAAATGCAATAATGCCCGTGGGCGTAATTACCAAAAACCAAATGAAATAAGGCCCGTGAATTTTATTTCACAATTTTCGTGGGCATTATTTCACAAAAAATGTGCAATAACGCCCACAATATTTTTTATAAA